>JAQISU010001239.1:0-225000 GCA_029339505.1 Unio delphinus | reverse complement strand
TTTGTGCTATATTTATGATATTTGTGCTTGTTCTCTATCATCGTCTACATTATTGTGTTTCATCATGCATTGGCTGTTTCGTTCGTGTGTGTTAATTCATCTCCTTGTTTTGGAAACGAGAACAATTAGAGTTTTTTCTCAGATGTTTTGTCCCAATGTTAAGACGTCATTTGTTTTTGAATAAACCGCCGTCACGTGACCGCTTACAATACGACAGACCCTCATTAATTGGATTAAATGACCACACCTTGGTTTTAGATACTACATTGTGCTCAAGACTAAGCGAACTGGGAATGCATTCATCATTTCTTAAATGTAAACGGAAGAGAAAAAAAAAACGTTCTTTCAAAACTGGCCGGCGTAGAACAGGAAGAAGAATTCCAGTTATCTCCCTTTCGCCCGTAACGGATAAACAACTTAAAAATTCTGCCGTTAATTTTAATAACCTGGTTCAAATTCCTCTTAAATCGTCAACCGTTGTGTCAACTGTCCCAGGGAAACCACTACGTATTGCATTATTCAACAACGTTCAATCAGTAGGATTACCGAAAAAGCGCACAGAAATTGTTAATTTATCAACGACCAGAATATTGACGTCTTCTTCCTGACAGAAACTTGGTTACATTCCGCAGGTGATGAATCTAAGTGTGCAGATTTAACACCCAGCGATTACTCCATTTAGTCGTTCCCCCGCAACTCTCGCGGAGGTGGAGTTGCTGTAATTACAAAGAATTCCATGATCAAATGCCTTAAGTACAACACAACCTCCAATTTCTGCCAAACATCGTTTGAACTAGTCCAAACAACGCTCACACTGGAACAAAGGGTCAGTCCATTTTTTCTGTCTCTACCGTCCTCCTAGTAGAAAAAAACAAGCTGACTGAATCTCTCTTTTTGGAGCAGTTTCCAAATCTTCTAGAGTATGAAAATTCGATAGGTGGCAACCTAATTATTGTTGGAGATTTCAACTTTCACTTTGACTGTTCTGGTAAACCATATATGTCAAAACTCCTAGATTCCATTCATGTTTTCAATTTTAAACAGTCAGTTAACCAACCTACCCATAAACTTGGTCACATTTGAGACTGGATTCTTTATAGACCTGATGCTAATATTCTGCAATCCACCCTTGTATCCCACGAACTTGCGTCGGATCACCTCTGCATTGTATGCCATCTCGACGTATCAGTCCCTAACCCGTCACCTCTATTTGCTACTAAGAGAAACCTCCGTATGATAAATATAACCAAATTCATACATGACATCCAAGAAAACTTAACAACTTTCTTACATCCAACAGCGGAACAACTTGATAACTGCCTGCGTTAATTGCTTGAAAAACATGTCCCAGCCACCAAATGCAGAGCATCACTAAAAAAAAAAGTGTTCTCCATGGTATAGCATTGTTAGGGACCAGCTTCGCACTGCTAAAAGACATCGCCGAAAAGCAGAGAGGTTTTGACTTTTCACCAGACTCACTATTCATCAACAAATCTACGAAACCGCTAAGAATAACGTCACAAACATACTCCATTTAGCCAAATCATCCCACAAAAGTAATAAGATCACGGAGAGTTCCAGCTGCAAAGAGCTCTTCGAGATAATTAACAAACTAATGTCAAGGAACAAATGTACACCACTTCCAACAACCTTCTCTCCACTAGACCTACCAGACAATTTGCAAATTTCTTCGATGACAAAGTACAAACCATTAGAGATTCGCTTGACAGCACAATTTCAACTGATTCCTCACCATACAGTTATGATGCAGAATTTCAACAACAACCGTTAGGAGCATTTGAACCTGTTTCTATTGATTTAGTACGGACAATCGTAATGAAAAGAGCACCAAAGTCTTGTGAACTTGATCCAATTCCGACATCACTGCTGCTTGAATGCTTAGACCCAATATTGTCTTCACTAACTGATGTTATTAATATCTCTCTCTCATCAGGGGAATTCCCATCATTTTTTCAAAACTGCTATCGTAAAGCCACTACTGAATAAACCCACACTGGACCATAACAATTTAAAGAACTAACGCCCAGTTTCTAATCTTCCATTCATATAAAAAATCTTAGAAAAGGTGGTTCTAACTCAACTTGTATCTCATTTGAATTCAAACAGTCTTTTTAGCAATATACAGTCTGCATATCGCCCTTGCCACAGTACGGAAACTACTCTTCTGAAAGTATTTAGTGATATTCTCTCTGCTTTGGATATTGGAAAGATTACAGTCCTCACTTTCCTAGATTTATCTGCAGCACTTGACACAATGGACCATGGTATATTACTTCACCGTCTCTATAGCCTTACAGTGGTTCAAGTCCTACATAGCCAACAGGACACAAATTATATCTGCCAATGGAATACACTCCAGCCCATTTGACGTATGTTGTGGGGTTGCACAGGGATCTGTTCTTGGACATGTTCTCTTCATTCTGTATACTCAGCCGCTCTCAAGTATCATAGATCAATACCCAGTGTCGCACCAATTGTATGCTGATGACACCGAAATATACAAGTCTAGCCACCCAACTGAAGTTGATGCTACCATCCATGGAGTAGAGAAGTGCATTTCTGATGTGAAATCATGGATGACATGTAACAAGCTGCAGATGAATGATGATAAAACTGAGGCTATTCTGATCACAACACAAGACTTTCTCATTTACATCATTTACCTCAGACAATAAATATCAGCAACACCAACATTAAATTCTCACAGTCAGAACGGAACCTAGGCGTTACACTAGACAGTACTCTCACATTGCACCAACATGTCATGAACATATGCAAGGCTGCATACCTTGAACTGAGACGCATCAGTTCCATTCGTAAATATCTTTCAGTTGATGCCACTAAAACACTTATGTGTTCATTAGTACTTTCAAGACTGGACTATTGTAACTCAATTCTGTATGGTTCGTCACAATATTTACTCCAGAAACTTCAAAAAGTTCAGAACACAGCTGCACGTATCATCTTTAGAGTACCTCGATCAGAGCACACCTCACCACTGCTCTGTACCCTACAATGGCTATCAATTCGATACAGAATCAAACACAAAATTTGTTATCTGTGCTATGTTTCAATGACAGACTCCAGTGCAACATACCTATCCAGCCTCACCCATGTGTATACACCAGCTAGATCCTTACACTCTTCTTCTGATAATCGTATACTCATTGCTCCCAAGGTGAAAACAAAGTCATATGGACAACGCTCGTTTGCACACCAGGGCCCGGCGACGTGGAACGAATTGCCCATTGAAATTAGACACAAAGACACAGTGGTCCCTTTTAAGAGTGCTCTTAAGACTCACCTGTTTCGACTGCAGGGACAAACTTAGCGACCTAATCATGTTTTGTATCTTATATATTTTCAGCATGTTTTTATGTTTTCCAATTTCATTGTTTTTGTCGTTTGTTGTTCTGTAGCGTAGTTATATCATTATAGATGGTGTAAAGCGCTTAGAGCTTCGAAAGATTAGGCGCTATACAAAGTCCTCATTATTATTATTATTATTATTATTATTATTATTATTATTATTATTATTATTATTCAACCTTCGTATTTAAAGAGAAGAATCCATAGCAAAATCCAGTACTTGAGAAATTGTTTATTGTGTTCATCAAAGATAACTCTTACAGCTGTTTCGAACGGTTAATCAAGTTTGTTTAAAGTGAAATTGCTGACATGCCATGTTAGAAGACAGTAGTTGAAATAACAGGATACATTAGTCATACACTGACAGTCGTCTTTCGGGTGTAAGATAACTTTTTCAATTCACTGGTGCAGTTGTTTCGATAGATGTCAATGATCGGCCGAGTCCAGTATAGCACCCATTAGACTAAAGGAAGCATAACATAATACAATGGGGATACGATGCCTTTATTACATACACGAGCAAGATCAGATGCCCATCTATTTCCAGATGTATATGTAATTGTCTGTTTACTGCATGATAACATTGCTTGGTGGACATTGATCTAGATAATGGTTTACCTACCCACATCAAGCTTATGCTGTTGTCGATTCTTTGCTTTTTAAGGGTTGTAGACAGTCATTATACTCAAATATTGGACCATGCTTCCTTCTTAACGGTTGCAGACACAGCCATGATACACAATTGTCGACACGTTTAATTTTAACTGTTGCAGACACAGCTGTTATACACAATTTTTGTCGATGGAAATATCTCAAGGACATTTCTCACTCGAATATGAAAAGTCTGCCGAGCCGTTGATACGATAGAGACGGCACGTCTTAAATTAAGAAAATGGAAAAGTCTGATTAAATTGTACGAGGGTCAATAATTCATAATGTAGACATTGTCTCTGTCTTATGTCTGAATCGACTAAGCTCTAATACAATGCTCGACCTTTCGAGAAGCTTGAATTGCATGCTAATGCGTTTCACAGACGGTGAAACATTCGATATTATAAACAAAATTGAAATTTATGATCCGGCTCTTGAATAAAGTGATAAGACATGAGCCACAATTTTACAAAATTGATGTGATGCACATAAAACTTTAATGTATCTGTATGCACAATGTATAGATACCATATGCTTCAGTCTGATAAGTAACGTCTGATTTAATCTCCCTATTAAATTAAAGGGACGCTATTGCATTTTTTTCTACTCTGGATGTAGAGCAGACTTTTTTTCGGTAATGTGAAGACCACGTTGTAAAACATGTAGTTGCCCTTTTGTACTTCTCCAAATCATTGGGTATTGTCACCTACGGTGAACTATTATGCTCGTGTATACGGTATAATAACAAATTGCCAATATATTCAATTTTTCTACAATCCAGATGAATCCCAAGAAAAGACTGTTCACTTAAATAACTTGTGAAGATACGACATGACCCATTAAGGATTGGCAGTGAAAAAATATGTTTTTGTGCAATATTTAGCTACGTTGACATATAGATTCGTATATATTTGATTAATTTGGCTCTAATATATCGATACCTGTCTGAGAAAAAGTCAACTATATGAAAAGATTAGGTTACCGAGGTGTTCATTTTGATAAATCAGTCCTATTTTAGCCGTAACACCATATTGCTTCTGGAAATTAATTTGACCGGATCAGACTTCGTTAGAGACGACCGTAGCACGAACATTGCTTCTGTTTAGAAAATAACTATTATGATCAGTAAGGTAAACCATGTCCAAATACATTTTGCAAATGTTTCTGGCGACATTTTTTGTGAACTCTGATAATCTGATAATCTGATTTTGCAAAGGGTGTCAGTGACAAAGTCTGTTCACAGTCAAACCCATCGTAATACAGACTAAACCTGCAGAGTTAATTAAATCTCAATTTTGCAAATTTAGGCAGAAGAAGAAACATATGTGATTAAAGCTTCAAATATCAAGCAATCCACCAAAGGCAATATATGTTTCCATATTTACTAGCGTAGAAATAACGTTCTGAAACAATTAAAACTCTTAAACTCCATCATGACACCATTAAAACATAGCTTTGAAGAATATATTTGCGTATGCATTGGTTTATGCAGAAAGTATTTCAACTTTCAATCTCTGTAAGCTGTTATATCATGGAAGAAAATTGTTGTGCCTTTCGTATATCTGGGCCAAATATAAATAATCCGCTTCATTTTATAGGTATCAGACTACTGCTGTTTTTATTGCAAGAGAGTCAGTCTGTCTACGCTTGTGGTGCTACATATTTTGAGATGCACCCGTTGGCTTGTAATTTAATTTAATTTCTTTTTTCCATGATACATTTCATTAACTGTATTCTATGTAATATTGATGATAACAAATATTTACTTTTACTTGGATATCCTATATTTAATTTCTCACTGACGAAATAACATATGGACTCTTGGTGCGAGGATATGTTATTAGGTGCGGACAAGGGAGTTAACCCCTCTAGGTGCATGAGGTAAATAAAAATATTGCAAAATACCTGTCTTTCAAGGCTGAACAATTATCTAATCCTATTGAATGGAAGCCTGTTATATATATATATATATATATATATATATATATATATATATATATATATATATATATATATATATATATATATATATATATATATATATATCTACGAAAGAAACAACTCCCAGACACAGATGTACAAAAGCTGAACTTCACGCGGTAATTTTAGTAACTTATTAACTCAATAATTTAAAGTCGGCAAATCAACTTTTCTGTAATATGTCTTATACAGTATCTAATTAGTACCTCCAGCCAGTAAAATATAAAATATGTATATAAAATATACATCTAGAAACTGGCGCCAACTCAAAGTATATACTTATACTCTAATGTATGGAGCTCGGAGAATGATAATTTAGCTAAGGGCAAGTTTATGAATAATTGTATTAACACAAACGATGTGTGTGTGTGTGTGTGTGTGTGTGTGTGTGTGTGTGTGTGTGTGTGTGTGTCTTGACATTGACTTATCATGGCAATGATTCTGACCAAAAGGGTCTGTTTTATAAAGGATATGTCAAGTGACTGACCAACCAGACGATAATAATAATATCACACTTTTTCATTAAAAGAACTTCAACAAATCTGACCCATTTTCAAATGCAGCACTGTCTAGTGGTTGTTAGTGATGACTGTAGGACATGTTATTTCTCTGAAATAAGTAGAATACGGGGGCGATTTACCGACAATGGACAACAGGATTAAAATAATGGCTGGGGGAATATACGGACAAAAGGGCATTTAATATAGTGCGCATGTATTCGGACAATATGAATTGGATAGGGGTGACGTCATTGTACTGGACACTGGAAAAAAATGGCAACTATGTTTCAAGTGGTTGACTTCACTTGGACGGAGCAGTGAGTAATAGGGTTGCAAGTGTTTGGCCTGAATACGCTCTAATCTAGGTAGGAACAAACACAATAGAGACATAGACATAGAGACATGATAATAGACACATACACACACACACACACATATATATATATATATATATATATATATATATATATATATATATATATATCACACAAATGTAAATCTATCACACAAACAACATAAAAATCAACTAAAAAATTTAAGACTTGAACGAAAAACAACCCCCTTTACACAAAAACTAACATTATACACAATACAACCAAAGCATCGACTTCAATAACCTTAAAGAAACACTCATTTGCACTTTTTACCTACAAACACACTTTATTACCACTCTTACAAATATCCGTAAAGCACACACACGCAAACTATCACCCAAGCCAGGGAAACCAAGTATTTATACACACACTTCTATCCCTTGATTTACAATCACTCACACACAAACACAAACACATACAGATACATTTGGCAATATAGTAGTACATCGTTTCTAGAGATTAGATGGTAGCCCTGAAAAGGGCTGTTTTATAGACCATTTCATACCGGATTTAATTGAGTTTCTCCATAATTATCCGGATAACCTCCCGAGTCACTTTATACTCCAGCCAATCAAACGCTGGTGGGCACATGTACATACCAAATTATTGTCCACTGATGTTTAGAAATATTTCAGAGATAAAACGTTAGGAAAAACCCGCTACTTGTATCGTCAGAGGTTGCAAAAGTCGCTCCAATCAAGGATGTTGCATTTAATTCCAGCATCTGCCATGTAGAGATGATTTACATGTATTAGTATTGCGACTTGATAAATAGTTGTGTTTGTCCGTGAATGTTATAGAGATTGAATACCGGTTAAGCCGATATTTTCAGTTTTTTCCAAATCCAGCAAGTGGAGCTAATTAAATGATTGAAATTTACATGTAAATTATTCAGAGACTTTCAAAAAAAAAATTATAAATTCACTTATTACAGTGACGTTTCGGATGCATATAAATAGTTTGAATAACCTGCTCTTTGATTGTCAGGATGTACTTTGTTTACTTCGACACCGTTTTCTTACTTACATGTACATATGCAGATGTAAACAACTCAAAACTACTCTCTCGTATGGCTTTGAAAACCGCCCTGGTTTCCAGAAAAAAAGACATGATGGTTCCAATATTAAATTTTGTCAATATCTGCGGCAGCATCGCTGTTGAATAGGCATCTTACAACTCTATAAACGATGTTGACGTAGTTTGAAAATTGATGCTGATTCTGAAGCGTCTGCCATATTTTGCCCACCATTTGCCCACCAACTATCGAGTGGCTATTGCGGTCAGCTGACCCACCGCCACGTGATAAAAATTCCGAGCAAATTACGAAGTTCGCCGAAGTCTCCATGAAATTATCCATTGTTAAAGAGGTTTGGCAATCTCTCTTTACGCCTGGGATTACTACCCCGTCTCGCCGCATGTGTTCCGATGTGATACGGTCTATTTCATTCGAATGAGAACTCCTTAGTGTCCAATCCACAGTCCGCAAAGCCTCTTTCTGGCTCTTGTGGTTGACGTTGCTGCTGATGCTGTTTCTGACTCTATAGTCTGCACTTCTCTGCCCACTCTTCTTGGTCCTTTTTTATTATTCTCTAACAGGTCTTGTGCCACTTGAAGCATCGTGATATTCCCTTCCTCTTCTGGTTTTCGCATCATGTTTTTCCTGACACGATGTAAATGCACGTGGGCTTCGTTCAGCTTACTAATTTGGAAGTCATCTTCACGAGTTGATGAGTCAACAATGGATGTTCAAACTGGAGACCGCCGCTCTTTATACGCCTCAAGCGCGGACACGACAGAAAACATATCTGCTAATCTTTGGTAGGAACGCTACAGCTAATTTAACGTAGAGGGATAGAGAGAAGTGAAAAAGCATTTATCTATATGCACTATTCATGTTTAATGCAAAGCACAGAAACACTTTTTAGCATTTTTATTCAACCAACAAACAACCAACAAATAAATAACAATTCATACGATGTCAAAAATTGTGTTTCTTAAAAATTCTAATTTTTTGACGGGTTGACAACGTTGTAAAGCCAAGTTATACTTTCCACTGATGGAGGTCATTTGGCCACTGATGCACATTACGTTTTATAGCTAAAGACAAGAGATATCCAATACGGTCACAAAATCATCTTTCAAATTTATCTTCGTTTCTAGAAGAGTCACGATCAAAATCGTCACTAAATGTTCTACAAGATATCAATGACAGCGCTGATGAAGAAAATACACTCAATATTGTCTACACACCATTGTACCAGTGCCATGTTATTTCACATTATTGATTCATTTCGTCTGGGTATTTTGTCTCATAAAGGTGACGATGTCGTCTTCCAACTGCGGTAATCCATACGAATAAAAATGCTCCACACGACCATCTTCGGAAAAGTAGACTGCTTCCCAATGAGTTCCTGGGAGATGACTGTCGCCTACTTCTGGACCTGCTACTGTAGATGATATGGTAGAAATCACTACTGTTGATATCTCAGACGTATTGGGAGGCTGAACTGTTTTCCCGGGATGCTTTTTTCTTAAAACGTGTTTCAAATTCGTTAACTCTACCAAAATGTCTAGCAGTACAGTTTGACTTTCACTGTCCTCATTCTCTCCTTGATTGCAGTTTTCTTCTCACCTCTTCTTTTTGCTGTTGCTGTTGAATGAGAAAGGTTTGTTATGCTTCTTTCTGCTGTTACAAAATTCTCCACTTCTTATTTTTGCCTTTGCTTTAAAACTTCGACGTATGGTAAGGATGGATAAAGCGGCATAGGTGCTGATGCAGTAACAAACCCTTGCGAATAAGAGAGAAAATACACTAAATCCCAATTAAAATAGTTATCTTCTGTAAGTAAAACTTTGCTTGCTTTGTTAGTCACTGCTATGCAATCACTCATCGTCTCCACAGCAGGTGTACCCCAATTCAAAGACTTCGTAGTTTCCGTCATGTTCTAACTCTGTGAGGGGGCCCCGAGTGGCCGAGTGGTCTAAAGCGTTCTCCGTTACGGATCACTGCCATCTCACCTCTGTCTGCGTGGGTTCGAGTCTATGGTTTTATGTGAGGAAGCTTGCCAGTACTTCTCGTGGGTCGGTGGTTCTTTCCGTGGATTTTCCCGGGTTCTTACTCCACCATTAATACTGGCTAATGTATAGCCTATCTTGTGCTGAAAATGGCGTGAAACCCCACAACAACAATCTAAGTCTGTGGCATTGATTCACTAGTGCACCTATATTGGTATTTGACGTCATTAGTAGCTCTCTTCTGATTAGAAGACAGACTCCGTACTATGACTGAACTTTGTAACGCGTGTTAGGATTGGTGAAAAAAGTCAATCCGTTTCCATCCGCTCTTCCACTATGATGAACGTTACAATATGGCAATGGAATGCACGAGGATTGCCGGGAAACATCGATGAATTAAAACTAAAAATAATTAATACTCAGCACAAACCTGACATCATCTTCATTCAATAAACTAAACTTTCTGTAAACTCCAAATCATTGCCACTAATTCAAGGCTACTCCCCGGGCTATTTCAAGCATAGAAGAGATGGCCAGGGTGGTGGATTGGATATATATGTAAATAACAACATTCCTAATGCAATAGTAATCCCCATAACACCAATAGCAAATAGCAATACAACAATAGAAATACAATCCCTATTAATACATACTGGGAAAAGCGAATTGCAAATATTCAATATCTATTACCCATGGGGAGATAATAAAACAAGCACCATCTAAGCACTTAGGGAAATAATTAAATATAAAAGGATCGAACAAACAATCATTTGCGAAGATTTAAATGCTCATGGCGTGCAGTGGGGGGGAGGGGAGGTGACGGACAGTAGGGTCGGGTGGGTAACGGAATGGATCAGCGAAAACAACCTCACCATACTTAATGATGGTGCCAAAACCCGACTCAGTCCGTCAACAAAGAAAAAGCTGACATATTAGCTCAACATTTTAAAAAAATGAGCAGCGATTGCAACCACACTAATGAATTCCCAAAATATAGGAAAAATACTGAAGAAAAGTTTAAGATATTATTTCAAGACCTTGGACCTAAAGATTCTAATCTAAATAAAGAAATAACACTATATGAATGGGATCAGGCACTAAAAACAAAAAAGGAAACTTCAGTCGGGGAAGACAAAATAGGATACGCTATATACAAAAATTTAACCCATAACATCATTAAGTCTGTTATAAAACTATTAAATAAAATATGGGAAATAGGAAAGCAAAAAAATGGAAAACTGCGATAGTAATACCCATCTTAAAACCAAACAAAGATCGCAATGACATCAACTCATATTGACCCATTTCATTAACCATCAATATATGCAAGATTATGGAAACCATAATTTCCAAAAGGCTAAAACACTACCTTGAATGTAACAAACTAATATATGAAAACCAATGTGGATTTAGGAACCAAAGGTCCACTACGGACCAACTCATAATATTAGAAACCGCTATAAAATTGTCATTTAACTCTAAAAGAAAAGCGGAGATTTAATTGTGGTGTTTATAGATTTGGAAAAAGCATTCGATCTCGTATGGACCAAAGGCCTAATAGCCAGATTAAATCACTATGGCATTGCGGGAATGATGTATAACTTCATTGAAAATTTCCTCATTGACCACAAAATAATAACTAGAGTAGGAGACACTTATTCCGAAGAACATACCCTTGAAAATGGAACCTCGTAAGGGAGTGTACTCAGTCCAACTCTTTTCAATCTCATGATAAACGATCTTGACAGAACTCTGGCATCACCAGAAGTTGAATTATCGCAATTTGCAGATGATAGCGGACTATGGAGAGCAGGAAACCCATCCAACCACAGAACTATAACAGATATTCAAGATAGTTTGAATAATATAAGAAAATGGGCAAATTAATGGTGATTCAAATTATCGCACCAAAAAACGGTAGCAATACTATTTACCCCACATAACAGAAATAAAAAACAATACCCCAAGCTAACCATACAAAATGAAGAAATAAAATTTGTAAAAGTAGCCCGATTTCTGGGTATGTATTATAATGAACATCTCAAATGGGCACATCACATAGATGAACTAGTACAAAAATGTAATCAGGACTTAAACTTATTAAGAAACCCAAAAGGTTACCAAGTGGGGAGCAAATCAAGAAACAACCTTAACTTTATACAGGGCTTTAATAAGATCTAAACTAGACTATGTCTGTCAAATATATAACACGGCACCCAAATGTCAATTAAAAAAAATTAGATAAAATTCAGAGAAAAGCCCATACTGATTGGCACTGGCGCACTGCCATCAACCTCACTAGCTGAGCTGCAAATCTTAACCGGAGAACTGCCGTTACATCTAAGACTTTCAAGACACCCAAAAACTCACCCAACTTACCAGGCAATAAATAATTATAATATACCCTTCAGGGCAACTATGAAAAAATCACCCCCTATGGGAAAACTAGTTCATGATTTAAAACATCAACTTCCAATAGAGTTATTTCTGGCCGAAAATACTATCTCATATGACAAGGCGCCTTAGAATAACATAACACCAATAGTCAATATAGCAGAAAGTAAAATTACATATGATAAAGAACATTGTAGTAATATAAAACCTATAGTAAATATCTCCCTTTCAACTAAAGGAAACAAGGAAAACCATGCAAACTATCTAAAAACATTAGCTTTAAAAGAAATTAACAACAAATATCAAAATTACCTCAAAATAAACACAGATGGATCCTAAATAACAAATCCTTGCAAAACAGCTGCAGCAATGGTAATACCTGAGCTGAATATACAAATGGGATGCCGTCTACCTGACTACTGCTCCATATACACAGCTGAATTACGGGCCGTCTTAAAAGCACTAAAATGGATTGAAAAAAACAAACCAAACAAGACAGTTATAATAAGTGAGTCGCTTAGTGCCATAACCTCAATCCAAAATAACACCACTAAATCAAGAGAGAATTTCCTGAACCAAACCAACGCAATAATGAAACAAATAAATATAAACAAATTAAGCATAGAATACATGTGGATTCCATCCCACATCAGTATCCTAGGAAATGACTTAGCAGACCAGATAGCTAAAGAAAACCTCAATGAACCAAATTACATGCCACTCGAATATAGTAAACATGAACTATACAGCCTAATCAACACATTAATTAACAATAAATGGGAAACAGATTGGAATTAAAATCACAAAGGGAGAAAATTATATAATATCATTAAGGAAGTAAATAGAAATAGAAAACCACATAGGTGCACAGGCTATGAACAAACAATAATCAATCGAAAAACTAAACTGGCAAACAGCTTTGGAAAATACATAGGACCCTTCCCACAAAACATAAATTGCTACAATTGTAACACCCCAGAAGATTTACACCATATCTTTAATGATTGTAGAATAACTAAGAAGGAAAGGAACAAATTCTGATCCAAACAACAAATCATAGGCGCCGCATGTACATACCCAGAACTAATTCATTTAACAAATATAAACCCCCCAAACAACATTCAAAAATATAATTGAATTTTTAAAAACAGGGCTACAAGAGAAAATTTAGAAAATATGAAAATAAAGAACATAATAGCGAGAAGAAAAAGAAAAAAAAATGTTAGGAAGAAACCTAGTACTAGCTCAAACCAAAAGTAATCATCAAACATGAAAGCCTCTTTAAGGGATGGAAGCACCACCAGGAATGAGCAGGTAAATCTCAACCATCCTTGGAACCCACATACACTTCGGTGGGCATGAGATGATCAAGGCTCGTATACTGAGCAACCAAACCGGAAATTAAAGATGCGAGTAACCCTATAAACAAAATAGGGAGACGAAAAGGATTACATAAAAACTAGTACTAGAGTTTTCCCGGGGTAAGCAACCAAAAAGAAAGCCTCTTTAAGGAATGGAAGCACCACCAGGAAAAAGCAGGTAGATCTTAATCGTCCTTGGAACCCACATACACTACGGTGGGCATGAGATCACCAAGGCTCATACACTGAGCAACCAAACCGAAAAAATAAAGATGCAAGTAACCCTAGAAACAAACTAGGGAACCTTGAAAAATTACTCAAAGCCCTTTGAGTAATCAAATCACTCCGAAAATAATAACAACTCAACAAAGTAGATGACAGATAAAGTAATAGGGGTACACAAACCACTGCGAATAGATAATGAAGACAATTAGGGAATAAAAAACACCATGTAAATGCCCCCCCCCCCCCAAAAAAAATGTTTTTAAAAACATCCCATAAAATAAGTATAGGAACCTACTCTCACTACTATTACCTTCTCTAACTTTCCTCTCAATACAGCCTCATTGACAGTAAATAATAATTACCAAATACCTATCAAAATATAAAGTCAGAGAACCAAAAATTAAATATAAGTAGATGGTCTGATATAAAATTCTGTCCCGATATTATGATCCCAATTTACACAGTATGAGGTAGTCTAAAAGCCCAAGAATACCAGGCCACGCAGAAAAAGGCTGCAATTAAATTTATCTAACTTTAGGCATATATACCCTCAACTCAACTATAAGGGCTGGGGCGTATGGGCTGTAGATTCTATTAACTCAAAACAAGCACAGAGTTCATCCAATTTAAGTGGGAACACGTTTGGATAAAGGACATCACCGCTGGATCAAAACCGAAACAAACATCAGGAGGGAAACAACTTCAAAAAACCAGGACAAGGGAAAATGCTGGTAGGAGGGAACAACCATATGTTGGGACACCATGAGAGAAAGGTGGCAGCCTGACATTAGGGGCTACTCTAGCAGACAAGAAAAAGCAGCACAGAAAAGAATCAGATTGTTTTCATTGCCTGGTTAACAGGGTCCTCGTTTGGTACGAGAACCCTCTTTGAACAATCTATGTCACAAAACCCGACTTGATCATATTTTATTTGCACACCATTCAAAATTAACAAGCTATTTTTACCAACAATGACTATACCTATGTATTTCACATATACATCTTAGTATTCAGTCTTGTTAGGAACTTAATACATGTACACTTTGTACTAGAAATATTGCAAAGTTAAGATAGTTATACAAATTTTACGACTTCATTGATTTGATTTAATTGCATAGGTGGCTCACACATTATTGGTATTTTCCTGTCCATTAGTAATAACTGGACCAGATTTGAATTAGGCACGGAATCACGATGTTGCGGGCTGTATGACATCTTTGGGCGTAATGGTACCTCTCTTTTATTGCCACAACTCAGATAACTCCAAAGTGGCGGAGATGTGAAACTAATTTGTAATACCTCCACTTGTGCCATTTCACACCATTAATACACATAAATGGCTGTTAGGGTTGAGTGTGTGTTGGGTCTATTTCCACTCACCCAAGGTCCTCCATTCAGGTCGATGGTTACTTAATAGCAACCCCGACCTGACGACCAAATTAAATAGTACTCCTTGAGTACATAAATGCCTGGGGAAAGCGGCACCATTCCTCACCCCCAGGAGAAATTAAATATCCAGCTTTGCTGGATACTGAAAACAGTGCTCTATGCCCATAATGGGCGATACAGTACTATAATTCAAATTCATCATCATCAACACCTCATTGCATTCACCTGTTCTGTTTCGTCACAAGATGTAGACTAACGTAGAATCTTCTGCCTTCCTATCGTCTATGCTCTTCAAACCGGACTATCGCATGTATGTCAAATCATCATGGGTTATCACCGAGATACCGATACCGCTCTTTGGAAACGATTACTCTATGTGGAGAGGCAAGGCTGTTTACAGCGAGTCTTAAGCTACGGTGCAGATGTCAGACGCAGTTTGAAGGAGAGATGATCCGTGCGATGCGCATTTTTTCGGTCCATTGTGTAGCTGTTTGTGTGATAGATTTATGTACATAAATCTATGTGTGATATATCTATATCTCTAACCATATATATATATATATAGAGAGAGAGAGAGAGAGAGAGAGAGAGAGAGAGAGAGAGAGAGTATATATATATATATATATATATATATATATATATATATATATATATATATATATATATATATGTATTACTATTTTGATATGACATGTTAAAATCTCACTTTATATCATTCTGATAGGTCTAAATAAGCCAATGAAATTGTTGCGCATTATTTGCTTTACAGATTGGCTAAGACCGTATGAATTTTCATTAACCCACCTTCTAGAACGTTTGTTCTACTTATTACGATCAACATTTCGGCGGCCATTTATTTGAGTTTGGACTAAATATTTAGATTATTATTAATTTAGACATGTTTATCTTAATCTCAGTCTATGATATTGGAATTCCCCGACGATATACCTGGTCTAATTGATATTTACCATGACTTTTACAAAACTTATTTTAACAGCAAATTATCTATGCGTATTAACATTATTCAGTTCGTTTAATAAATTCAGTATTAAATCATGAACCATATTAGATCCGCTGTTGGCGTCAAACCCTCGCTGGTACGCAATAATCTTCAAACACAGCTGACAAGCCATCCATCCTAATTAGAGAACTTTAGACAATACAACATGTCTTCCTTATTTTAAAATTGCAACATCTTGCTAATGATGGTCGTATCGGATACATGGCAGTCCTTCTGCTCAAAGTGTGACTGGTGTCGCTTCCTACTTTAAGTAACACTTATACACGACGCACGTACAGTTTGTCTTATTCGATACTGGTTTTCTGCTCGTTGGTATAAGCCATCAAATGGAAAACGGTTCTGCTGAGATTCAGTCTCTTGCGGATATCAACTCCGTTCAATAAATACTTGTCTTGCAACCACAAGTCTAAATGCAAATAGTCATCAGTACTAAAACTACGTCCTTGCAGAATTTGGAAGTTGAATTAGTCAAAGTGGAGACGGGATGAAATTCAACCATTTGAGTTTCTGGCATCTTCAACATGATGGGTGGCATGGCCATCAGATCCAGTTCTGACATGGAACAGGCAAAAGACTATCGGTGTATAGTTTTTCTGTCTCTATGATTTAATAATCAAAACTGTCTAAGTCTCAGACAGATCTTTATTCCTTAGTATGTCTAACTCTGGTTGTGTGCAGGTCTCTGGAGAGGTGTCTTCGTCGTCTCTTTCTGCCTTGTCCTTGATGTGGCGTCAGTGAAGCATGATTGGCTGACTCTTTAATGTCCAGGGCATTTATAGGAGTTTCTCGCCGACCCAAAATAGCTTATTTAGGGTTTTGTTTGCAGAGGATGACATTGTGGAGGAATCCTTCGCTGTGAAGTAATGCGGCTTCACTATAGGCGTGCAATCCTCGTGTCACCATCGGTTTCAAAACAGGTGCACTGAACGAAAGGCTGATTTCTACGTATCTCCTAAACCATGTTCTCGTTGCCAGCGACTTCTGGGTACACATGACACCTGACTTACTAGTCGTTAGAGAATCGTTTTAAAAACTGAAGTTTCACCGCGATCTTTCCTTTGGTGAATGCAATATTTTGACCCAGATCTCCAGATCTCTTCTTATAGCAATGTTGACAGTGTCGAAATCCGATTTACTGACGGGCAAATAGTGAGGATGTACACATTCGCGATGAACGTGATAGGTGTTTTCACCTTCCTCGTCAGCGTTCGTGGCAGAATCCGCTTTGAAAGGAATGGCTCGATGTAACTGTACGAAGGTGTGTCACATCACGTTGTACTCCACTACATCAGAGTACACAAAAATCAAACTGAGTCCTTGGTTCATTTCTACAGAGAATAGAAAATGTTTCGCAAAATCCAAGCTGATGATAACGGACAGTATTTTGTTTTAATCCTGATCATCTTAGGGTAACCACCGAAAATGTGTTACAATTCCGAAGTAAATGTAATGGCCATAATTTTGTCCTCTGAAAATCTAATAAGCAGACGACGAGCCACTGCATGGTACTCGAGGGGGACAATGCGTTTGGTTTTGTCGAAGGCTTTGCCGAATACTGCATTAAAATGGTAGCAATTTTGTTCACCAGGTATTGACCACTAAATAATAGCATAAAGTAATGGTTAACAGATAGGTGAACCGTTTTGTTTTGGTGCTCTGTGTTTTCATAGAGTTACCTAGAGTGGTGCGTTCGTCTAAGTTTAACTGCAATTGGTCATCATGAACTTCTACTGTAAAATGTTTTGATTTTTGACGATGTTTTAGATTTGTGTAAGGTGAATGTGTAACGGGGTAGTCAGTATCAAGCGTTATTGGTACAATATTGCACAAGCCACTGGTCAGAGGTATTGCGCAACTTGGAAAAACAACACCAGAAACCGCCTCCCGCTAATACTCGTTATCTAAGGAATGACCTCTATGGTGTGATTTGCCCGGTTATAGAATGGATACGGTAATCTGAGTCGGTATCTCGAACAAAGACGACACACGAGCCCCCGTAAAGATAAATAAAGAATTTAATCAAAATCAAGAGAAGAAAAGACACAGTAAATTACAATTTTCTTTCCTGCTGAATACTCTTAGTTCAGAAGCACTTTAAAACCGAAGTTTAAAAAAAAAGATACATTAATTAAATTTCAAACACTAATAAACTAGACAAATTTAGCCGTTAATATCTGATAGCAAATTTCATCACGAAATCGAGTGTTCATTAACATTTGACCGCTTGGTAAATTCACATGACCTGGTCGTTGACTGTTCTTTCTGCTTGCGTCTCGACTTTAACTTGCCCTCTGGGTGAACGTGGGATTATCACAACTCTTGACTTCTAAATTCTTTTTCCTCCTTTGGATCTCGACCTCCTCGTTATTTCTCTCTCTCCAAACAAACTGTTTTCCTTTGAAAAGAAAAGGGTAAAACGCCCTAAGTATCTCGTTAGGTTTTGAGAGTTGAGATTGTCCGTCCGTCTTTCTGGTTCGAACAATCAGATCTTACTATCAGTGAAACCTTTCATACGGCTAGCAAATACTACACAGGTCTTCCGATCAATACAGCTATACCGCTAGTTATCGACATCAGAATTTGGGGAAGTCACATATATTCCCGTAAATCATTACGTAAAGTGTGGCAATATATCATAGCACACAATCCATATTCACTAATATGATAAATTCAAAATTAATGTAGCACTTTCCAATCATAAATGTACACGGCGGATTTTCTGCAACACCCATTAACCTACCTATGTATATAAGGTGAAAATTCTAATTCAGAATTCAAAAGTACATTACTAAATCAATGTAATAACTGAACTATCCATACAAAATCAACACATCATGCATCTGTAACGAAGAAACATCATATAAACAACATCATGATAAATGTGAATTTGAGTAAATACCTTGTGTTTTTGGCGTCTTACAATCGTTCCAAATTCAGTTTTCCCTGGAACCACGCTTTTACGGACGTCTTTTCCTAAAGTACGTCCGGAGTCTACTAGGTATTTTTACTTCCTCTCTTGCAGAGATCTTCCCAGACTGATTAAAATTCATTCGTTCGGAGACTATATTCCCCCCTACGACTCAGGGAATGCCCCACCCCTGATTCCACATTTGACCAATCGGAAAAATTGCTATTCTTACAGACATTTGGAAAACTGCCTATCAAGGGGCCAAAAATGCCACCTGGGGTTGCCTCAACACCCTACCATTTGTTTCAAATCACATTTGACAGCTTTACGTGTGAATTTCACTTTTTCTAACCTGTCATACACCTAGTTCGTTTTTACTATAAACATAGGACCAGTGTGACCCGAGTTAGGAAAACATTAATCCGTGCAACTCTACCACACGATAACAGTTAATTATTGGCTAGACTAAGAATTAATTAATGGATTTCACTGACGAAAAATTTGGCACTTGACAGAATGATTTTCACCAAATACACTTCACAATGCGCTTCGTGATTTAATTGGATAGCCTAAGTAATTTTGCCGAAAAACAGCACATTATGTTGTGGGGAAAACCCTCCATGAAATTGTCACTGGGTAACGTTAGGTAAAATGGGTTGTTGCTCATAATTCTAGATTTAAAAGAGAATTATTGTGGTTATTGTTGGAGTGGTGACTGACACTAGCCGAAAGGCTCCTGTTGTTCTGGTTAAAGGATTATTAGAGGGATTGATTTGGGAAAAAGGTAACTGATGCAACTTCTCATTAAAATGGTCAACAATAGTTTGTCTCCTTATTGCAAACTCATATTGGCAAAGACAGAACAGACGACACAATACACGACAAAGATTTGGCAGAAAAAAGATGGTTTGCGTTTTAGGCACACGTTCTCCACACCACACCCACCATGGTTGCTTGTGTAGATCTTGCAGACATGAACTGGGTGAAGGAGTGGCCACTGTGGCAGCTTACGCTCTGTTGAAGGGCATGATGGTTACTTCCTTTCATAGTCCATGACTTGCGAAGCGTCTATCCAAGAATCAAAATTAGGAAACGGAGATTTCCGACTAGACCGGGTCTTCGTTCGAGAATGATTTCGATGTCGTACACTTCGTTTTCTTTTTGGGTAACGCGTTGTAACTTGGGTAAGTAAAACGTTCCTTTTAACACTTCAGCGTTCATGTCTTCCAATTTATAGACGTCAGGATGATAACCACTCACTAGTCTAGTGATACAAAACAGTTCGGTGGTCCACCAACATCTTTGTCTTTTGATGAATGGCTATTTTCTTTTGGACCATTTGGCGAAGAACGTGTCGATGCCTGTCGATTTCATGTAATCCGCAATGATGACATATCCAAAATCGTCGGCTTCTACAAAGTCCAGTTTTTTTCGTAATTGACTAAGATCAAGTCATCACGAAGGACGTTCACGTGTTTCATGTATTTGGTTTTGACGTGAATCATTTGCAAGTAGCGGAAAGGTTCTGTCAAATACTCCCGCTTGAGTAAACACGTTCGCTGTGCCATTTTATCCCACAAGCAATTTAACATCACTTTGGCAACGATGGCCTTCCTTCGTTTTTCTCCTCGTGGTCTAAAGTGATAACTTCCTGTTCCTAGTATGTCTCTTTGAATTTCATTTGATCTTCGGAAGCATGGCACCAGGAAGGATAGCCGCTGGTTTCTTGTTTCAGTTTCAAAAAGGCATCCACGTATTCTGTAAAAATCCCTTTCTGAGTCTCTTCGCCTTTGTGTTACTGTTATGTCTTGGGAAAGTGGTAGACTTCGTACACTTCTAACCGTTTGCATCCCAGGTCCAAAATGCACAATCTGACCCAAGTTACTGTCAGTGCATGTTCTTCCTAGGTGTAATGACAATATTGATCTTCATTGCACATTTCAGTACAAGTGCGGCACAATAGAAACAGTTTTTTTTCTTGGCCATTGTGAGATAAAACGGGATGTTACAAGTCCGTGTGAGGCAATACTTTGCACTTAATCAAGCCTGCATGTCTTCATATCGTCGAATGTTTTTGTCCAGGTCACTGTGTTACGTCAGCAATTGCAAGTGCCCGTGGGAAAGCGACAATATTTGCACAAGTATGGATACAGCAAACAAACATCCAAGTTGTTGATTTCTTCTTTGTTCTCCTCGTCGGTTTGGAACAGGAAACATGTAGTATTCATCAGTCCTCCATACTAACTGTCCCACGGGTTCAGTGGGCCCACCAACTTTCCACGATGTATTTAAGCTCGGGATCGGTTTTCAAACGGTGATCGTACTCTTGTTCCCTGCTTTTGCATCAGTTGGTATCCTTGCTGTTCTAACTTTAATCGCCGCTGACAAGTGGCCTCGTACAATATTCCATGGTGCGTTGTCAAAACTAATGTTTGGTGTCACGTTGAAAGTAGCAAAAGGTACATCCGTGAAATAAACATCCGTTAAACTCGTACACGATCTTGGGGTTTTCTAAGTCCTAAGTCTACGGAATACCTTCTGATAGTCTTTTAGCCTCCTCCGATGTGGGCATGTTGGATCCATTTGTCTTCCTTGTCGCACAAGCAATATTGCCAGCGTATGACATTGACCGAGTATTGACGTTTGACCAAGTTCATCGTTTGAGGGCATGTGACAGCCAGGGTGTTTTTGATCTTGAATCGTTAGCGATACATTAAGGAACGCGCATTGGCAATGGTGCAAGCTTCTTTTAAAGGATCGATCTCTCCGTGTTCCATTGATCAGTTCTCGAAAGTTTCCAAAGCAACACCGTAAAATGTACACGTCGAAACGACACTACTTTAACATTTCTTCCTGAAAATCGAAAGGGTCCGAGGCGGGAGTCTGGTGCTAAACACAGAAAGCTTCTCGTTATCGGTACGCATGTTGTCTGGGTCATAGTAGTGAGCATCAGGCAAATGGGGTAGAACGGCATATTGATTGGCTATATTAGTGAAAATGTTCGTCAGATTGGCTTCAGCCATTCCTGGTATTCCAAACGTTTTAGGTAACGACTCAAAGGCATAGTCAAGTAACTCACTGAGTCTTAATATTGCCCCTGTCCCACTTGCCTGAAAATGATTCTGACTCCGAACAAAGTCTCTTTTGGACGTTCGGTACTTTGTTCCATATAGTATCTGAGAAGAAACTGCCTATTGTGCGCCATCATTGTGACAAGGGATGACAATCTCCGTTTCGTCGGATGTCTTCTTGGCTCCACGTCTCGTCTATGGGGTCCACGACCCATTACACGAAATTGGCAAGTGTGCTCGGTCCCCGAAAGATACTTGTGGATGGCATTGAAATGTGTATCGTGATAATAGACGTGAATGTATTTTCCGTCTTTGAAATCTTTGCCTCGAAACAACAGAGATCCACGTACTTTTGAGGGTGTACGTTCAAGGTGTAGCGTGGATCTAAGATGTATTTTAAATTTTGCATTTCATGAATGCCACAGGGCGTGTCTTTAGATATCCCCGTTTGCTGTAACATGAGTTCTGCTTTACTTCGTTGTTTAGCTCTGTCCGGTTGTTGAATAGTTTTCTAGGCTATTTTCCAATCTGCCGTGTCGTTCTTGTCGGCATACCTTCGTTCCACCACGATGGCTAATCACATCTGGTCTTGAGTGTTGTTAATTCGGATGAGACTCTTTTTGGTGCTGTGAAGGTCGTCTACCTATAATACCTTTTTGCGTCATGTCCCTACGGAAAAAGACACGTGGGTCATGAACAGTGTTGCTTTTCCATCTGTGATTTGAAACTTGTCTTTGGATTGTTGAACTTGTTGAATCTTCTCGATGACTGTGGAAATGGTCCATTCTGCGCTGGTACTTAATTCGATCCAAACGGAGGACTTCAAACTATCGTGTAGAATGGAAAGTCTCAAATGATTGTCTTCTTTGGCTTGACATTTCCCTTTTACAGTGGTTAACGAAAAATCCCACACCGCGGTGATGGTCCCCTTTGCTTTCTCCAACGGTACGTTGGACTTTAAATCTTAAGACTTGTACGTGTAAGCCATAGTTCTAAAATTCCTAGATTAGCGCTTTTCCGTCTCTTAAATGTGGTAGTACTTTTGAGGAGTTAATGGTGGAGTTTGGTTGAGTTTAGACTCTCTGGGCTCACTCATATCATCTTCAAAATCGCTGGCATGATATTGAGCCAAGAAATAATGCAATCGTTTCATGTTGACTGCAAAAAGTTGAATGACTACATTTTAAAGGCCATGGGTACCTATATCGATGTCAGACCAGGGTAAGTGTCTCTTGGTTTTGAATTTTTAGAGTAAGGACCTACACTCTCGCACTCACACACGAACATCATGGGCCAAAAAATTGATTTTGAGTTGTAACTGATTTTGGCAAAATGAATACTATCCCTTTTCGAGATAAGTGGGTGGATCTGAAAAGGGCATTTGGGTGTTTGTTTTTCTTTATAATAAAAAACAACAACTCTGGAACGGTACGTAGTCAGCTCTAACTGCCTTAAGCCTTAGCCACGGCTAAGGCCGACTTCTGAACTTGCTCCTGTCGATGATTTGGCAGAAATCACTAGGGCTGGTATTTCATTTGTAGTAACACGGTTATGTTGTATGGCTCTGGAAGGTCTTTTTCTCTTGGTTCGTATTAAAGAAGTTTGATACATTTCCTTCAGACTCCTCAGCTCTGCCAGAATATCTAAGAATACCATCACCGTTTGACTTTCACTGTTCTCCTTCTCTCCTAGACCTTGTTTCTTGTCTGCTATTCTTCTTGTCGTTTTCTTTTTCAAGCCTCCTCTTCTTCTCAATGTTGCTGTTGAAGGAGAAAAGCTTGTTCTGCTTCTTTCTGTTACTGTAAAAATTCTTTAATTCTTCTTTTTGTCTCTGTTTAAAATCATCGACATATCGTAAGGGAAAAAATGTGGTGACGGTAATGGTACCTAAACAAATTCCTGGGAAAAGAGAAAATACATTCAACTATATCCCAAGTAAACTCGGTCTCTCCTGGAAGTGGGACTGTGTTCAATTTGGTAGCCACTGCTATGCCATCGCTTCTCGTCTCCACAGCTGGTGCATCCCAATTTATCGTTTGGGGCGGATTAATTTGCTTACATCTGGTGATCACGTTTTACCATCAGCATTCTTTTATATAGTTCTTATAAGCACAACTTGGATCTCACTAAGGCTTTGACTTTGTTGGGCTTCAAATAAATTTTAGGTAAAAACGTTTTCTGAAAGGCCTATTCTCAGTAAACCAAATTTTTAGTCGATAAGAACTATAACAACTATCAGATACAAATTAAGTCGCTAGTTTAAATATATGTATCAGTCTATGATCAAATAATAATACGGCATAGAAACAACAACACGAATCAATTCAATTCAACTAATGGGTGCGCCAAGTTGGTTTCCTCGCTAGAAAACAGGTCAATGACATATTTGTACGAGGAAATCATCTCAGCTTTTATATTAAGTGATAATACCTGAGCCAATGTTTGCAAAAGCAATCTATCGATGCACGTGTAACTTTGATGTATGCCTATACACAATGTATTGATACCTTATATTTCTGGCTGAATGATAGCGACCGATAATTTTTCCTTTTGTTAAATTACAGGGTCGCTATTGTTTTGCATTCTAATCTGGCTGTTGAGCAGACATTTCTCGCTAAAGTGCATATAATAAACCTGGGGTATGCGTCATTCGTATTTACGTCTCCATTTATAGTTTGTTAGATTTTAGTGATTGTTCTGTTATGGGAGTCAATGTTGGGAAAATATTTCATTGCCCGAATAATTAGCCAATTTTTAGGAGCAGACGTCATAAGGTATAGTATTCACGAGACTTTATGATAGCAGTGAATTAATTCGTAAAATCTATCCTTAATTGGGGGCAGCATTATGGTAACAAAACATATGTACTTGTACCCATTTTGGACGCCTTCAATGTACTGGGTATAGTCGCCATTGATTAACTATTACATAAGATTATATGGTATGAATTCAAATAATCAATTTATTTAACATTTCCAAGTCCAAATAAATCCCAGAAGAGTAGAATGTTCACTTAAACACCTTTTCTAGGAAGGCTGATGAAGGATTGCAGGTGAATATATATTTGTTTAATATTTGGTCATTTTAGGAATCCTATTTTTATATTTGGTTTTTATATATTGATAAATGTCTAAGTGAAAGTAAAATGCATGTAAACGATTATTGTGGTATTAAATTTGATAACGCTGTCCTATTTTAGGAGTGAAACCTTACTTGTTGCTTTCTTCTGGAAATTAATTTGACCGGATAAGACTTCTTCATCACCGAGGACTGTAGTACGAACATTACTTCAGCTTAGAATAGAAATGTTATGATCAGCGAGCGAACCTTTTTGCGCATGTTTTGGGTGACATTTTGTTTGTACCAGTAATCTGACAAAAAATGTCAGTAATAAAATATGTTATAACACATCCTGTATATGGATTTTTAATTAGATAACACATTTGCAAATTTGATATTAAAAGAAACGTCTAGGCTCAGATGTTTTCAGTAGTTAACTTAGTACCAAAGGTGAACAATAGGTGTGTTAGTCTTATTAGATATGATAGGTATTAATGTATGAGACATTCCTAATAGACCATGATAAAAATAAACTAGTAAACCCATTCAAAACCCCATTAAACCTGTGTGAAGCAGATTTTTGCGCAAACATGGCTTTTGCAGAATGTATTTCAGCTTTCAATCTTTGTAACACTGCTTTTTACAGGGAGAAATAGTATTGTGCCTTTCGATTTTTTCAGCCAAAAGTAAGCTGGTTTCCTGGAAAGGTATCGAACTACTAATTATTTTACAGCCAGAAAACCAGTCTACTGGTGAGGAATTTAAAAAAGAGCAAACAAATGTTTTATGATGTTCCCATTGACTTGTAAATGGATTTAGTTGCTTAAATTGTACATTTCAAAATATTCAATCGCTGTACTGTTGTTGAGAACACAATATTTAAGGGTAAGATATGTCAAATGCTGCTCGACTATTATAATTACGTTCTGGGAACAATTCTGTAATTGGTAGGTATTTGTTTAGCCAAACATTCGCGAAGTACTTGTCTTGTAAAAATATATGACGAAGCTTTTAAAGGTTTGGAAAAAATAAGAGTAGATGATATCTTTTGTTGAAAGATATGGGTATTGGTATTTTAACACTGTTTACGTTTAAAGGAAGCAGCAGTTATATCAAAAGGTCATTGGAAACCAGAAAACCTACAAGAAACCGATCATGTTTCTGCAAAATAAATTTGCGCAGAAACATAGATGGTATAAGTTTATGTTTAATGCTTCTATGTTTCACTGACAGACTCCAGTCCAACATACCTATCCAGCCTCACCCATGTGTGTAGACTCCAGCTAGATCCTTACGCTCTTCTTCTGATAATCGTATACTCGTTGTTCCCAAGGTGAAAACAAAGTCATATAGATAACGTTCGTTTGCACACCAGGGCCCGGCGACGCGGAACGAAATGCCCAGTGGTCCCTTTTAAGAGTGCTCTTAAGACTCACCTGTTTCGACTGCAGGGACAAACTTAGCGACCTAATCATGTTTTGTATCTTATATGTTTTCAGCATGTTTTTATGTTTTCCAATTTCATTGTTTTTGTCATTTGTTGTTCTTAGTGTAGTCATATCATTATTGATGGTGTAAAGTGCTTAGAGCCTCGAAAGTTTAGGCGCTATACAAAGTCCTCATTATTATTATTATTATTATTATTATTATTATTATTATTATTATTATTATTATTATTATATTTATGTATTTCATTAACAATGGACACTGAAACAAGATTGAAAACTTATCTATTTCTTCATACATCACGTAGACTTTGTGCTAATTAAACATTCATGGAGTGCACTGTACGAATACGCCATTACTTAGCGGATATTAAAAAAATGTCAACCTACTTTGTCCTCGCTTTTGATAAATGTTTATGTCTGTGAAAACGTGGTTGTCTAGCGCGCAGTTAGAGACAGATGAACTAAAATAGTACATATATCCAGATACATAAAAACTGATTTGATCGCATATATGTTAAAAACACACCAATGTGTGCTTCATTTGCATTAATTAACAGAGGATGTAAGGCTTTTGTTCCTGACATCTGTTGCTTCAAACTAATTGTTTTATCCGAGTATCTTCTCGTGTGGAAAGCAAATTACAGTTGGTCATATCAGATTGGCGACTTTCAGTAACCTCTTAGACATTTTCGTCTCTCTCGTTCAGACATTAGGTTCTTCTCACTGTTAGGGACCCTTTATAAAAATTGTTATGTTTTCTGACAATGGAGACAATTTTACATTTACGATTTAGCTCCGAAATGGCTAAGAACAATATTACGTCATTTAGCTGAAGTCCATGTGTCCGATGTGGATACAATCACCATTTTCTTTACAGGTAATGTTTCATTCAAATATAAGAAATTAGTTGACATGGTAATAAAATGCATATGCAAAGAAATATTACAATAATATTTCATTTACATATTAAAATAAAGTTTCGTAAGATGAATTTGCTTTGCTGTTGCATCATCTTTAGGGATTCTTTAGGTCCTCTTGAAGGTTACATTTAAAGAGATTATGGTGTTTCGAAGGAAATGTTTCTTCAGTACTACGTACAGAAGGCGAAATTATATCAGTGTCTATATTTGATTTTGAACCAGTGACATAAATGATCAATCAAACTGGATCAGGTTTTCAAACATGTTTTCATGAATAAAGAAGCGATTACATTCATCTTGCTATGATTCCTTATTGATTGCAATGTATTTTTAAGCCAGTCATCAGAGAGATTTTATGATTTCGTTACCGCTACATAACAAGGCATGATATGATACAAATGTATGAAGATAGGTTAGGGAATGATTTTGAAAACATGAATATAATAGACAAATAACACTGTATATTTACAAACCCTCACACTATAGAAAGAACGTATAATCATTTTTTTCTTCATTTCATCATTTCTTCCGTAACATTGCTGGTCATATGGGAATAAGGTGGGATACCGTAGCGTGAAGGGAAAATCCAGTCAAAAAGGGCTTGGGACATTATGACGTCAGCCAGGTGGGACTGTATAACGTCTACAGGTGGGACTGTATAGCGTCAAGGGAAATTGAATATGGTGGGATTGTATAGCGTCAAGGGGAATTTAACATGCTAACTATTTGGGACTATTTAGCGACAAGGGAAATTTAACATAGTGGGACTATATAGCGTCAAGGGAAATTTAACATGGGGAATATTGTTTTTATATGGACCTGTCTAGCGACAAGGGAAATGGAGGCAAAGATAACAAATATCTTTTCGAGGTGTATGAGTGGCCCTGAAAACAAACCACACAATCTCCTATCAAAACAGAAGGGAAGGAAAATTAACTCACAAAATCTCATATACACACAGAAGGAAAGGAAAACAAAACAATGATTATTAAGAACACCATACATTCTATGCGAAATATGTTCATTGTTTTCATTCATTCATCAATATTATAAAAAGGTAGCGTGATATTTATTGTCGACTGACTTCTTAACATATCTCAAATATAAGGGATGTCCTGTGTTTCTCAGCACACGCTACAAACAATGTTGCCAAGTTTTAACAAATCTAAGTCGAAGGTGGAAAAACAAAGCAGCACCAAAACGTGCTTTGTTCTATCGACAGTCTAAGCTGTGTGTTTTGATTTCAAATTCAAAGTTAACCATAGGCAGGGTCATAAAGTGCAATGTCACTCGCGTCAATCATTGTTACATTGTTATAATTCTTCCGAACGTGTGTTTTGTTTCTGGTTTTTATTTTATTTCAAAGTTAGCCATAAGCAGGGTTATACAGTGCAAGATCACTCGCGTCATGAATCAAATAGTTTTGTATTTGTTTCATTTCTAAAAGAAACGGTAGATCTCATGCTTAAAAAAATTTCCGTGACACATTGCAGTGCCAAAAAAAAAAATAAAGCTCCGATACATGAATTGTACAAGTTTGTCAACTCAGGATTTTATTTCATCCAACGATTTACTGATTGACTATTTGTAAGGGTGTAGCGTTTAAAAAACAAATTACATAACAAACGAAAATTCTACTGCCTACTGATTAAAATTGTGGGGAGGTATCTTCAAACGGTAACATCTACCATTAGGATTTCAATCAAACGTATTACGACGGAGAGAGAGAGAGACAGAGACAGAGACAGAGACAGAGAGACTATGATATACCTACTTTTAAAATAATCAGGACACTTACGCTTGATTTTGTGGTATATTTTCCCTTAGAAAAATTCAAAGAAACACACATCCCACTTAGAAAATCAAATCCATAGGAAAGGTCCACGATTTCAAAATATCACCAGAGTCAACCGATGACAAATACGACTAAAACGTTTGCACAAAATAGTTAATCCAAATATGTTCTGATGTATTTGACTATAAAATTGACATAATCTCTGTGGAATCGCCCAGGCTACGATTGTTCTTGCTTTAGTTTTGCTTCTTTTTTTATATAATAATCTAGCGGTGAAACACGACCTATCTCGAAACTAGGTGAAGAGCTACTGAAGTCAATTCAAAGTGAACGCGGTAAGAAAATTAGTCTAGCCAATGAAATTGTTTATGATCAGTGATGCAATGTTTTGTACGAAGGTAGTATGGCAAAATAATAAATACGCTCTCAAGTTGTTCCCAATGCAGTGCAGACTGGAATGTGAACTTAAATCCCTCCGTTGTGTATTGTAACATTTCTTCTTACCACATCAACTACTGAATGGTCACAGCACTCGTACCATTTATTTTTACCACATCAGCTACTGAATGGTCACAGTACTGGTTCGCATTTTCAACCTGACAATTTATTTGTATCTCACTTTAACATTTTGACGTACACACTTAGATCGGTATAGTCAGGAGTGATGCAGTATTCAGTGGCATGGTTTTTTCACCTTTTTTCCCTTATTTTCTTTTCAAACTTGTGAATCTGGGATTTGTACGAATTAACGAAGCAAGTTCAGTGAACCTCAAATATAAAAACCCAAGTTGTCTGTCTATTGATGTGAATATTTACATCAAAAACAATATGACCTGCAAAACACAAAGATATACGGCAAGCATGATTAGAATGAACACAACAACATCTAACTGTAGTAACAGAGAGATGTTTTTCTTCAAGTTCGCGTAACTTAGAGTTTCAATCCTCTTTCAAGACAAACTTGTTATCCTTTTGTGAGCGTGAAATTTAAAATACTGAAGAAACTTAAGCGCTTTGCTATAGACTATAGTATAGATAATTTCAGCAACAAACAAAACAACATAAAAACCGTCTATTAAAAAAGAAATGCGTTCAAAAAATAATTAAAGATTAACGATGGCTAAGCAATAAAACCGAATTTAAGAAAGGCAATAACATCTGTATATAGGCCTTTCACTTTGATATTGTATGTGGATGTAATCTGCCATGTAATAACAGCTTGATAAAAGGTATACGCAAAGAGTGACCTCAATTCAAACTGACTTTTTCAGATTTGTTCCTTCTTTTTATTTTTTGGGAACACACCTAAACACTATTCAAGGGAAGAACAGGGAAAATACACATATCAAAACAAGCCATACAATTTACTATCCACACACGGAAAGCAGCCAAAACAAACCACATAATTTACTATCCAATATCATACAATCTACCATCCACAAACGGGGAAGCAGCCAAAATAAAACATACAATTTACTATCCACACACGGGAAGCAGCAAAAATAAAACATACAAATTACTATCCACACACGGGAAGAAGCCAAAACAAACCACTTAATCTACTATCCAAAATCACACCATCTACCATCCACACAGGGGTAGCAGCCAAAACAAACCACATAATCTACCATCCAATATCATAAAATCTTCCATCCACACACGGGTAAGCAGTTAAAACAAACCACATAATCTACTATCCAACATCACACAATCTATCATCCACACACGGGAAGCAGCCAAAACTAACCACATAATCTACAATCCGATATCATACAATCTTCCATCCACACACTGGTAAGCAGCCAAAACAAACCACTTAATCTACTATCAAAAATCACACAATCTACCATTCACACACGGGAAGCAGCCAAAACAAACCACATAATTTACTATCCAATATCATCCAATCTTCCATCCACAAACGGGGAAGCAGCCAAAATAAAACATACAATTTACTATCCACACATGGAAAGCAGACAAAATAAAACATACAATTTAGTATCCACACACGGGAAGGAGCCAAAACAAACCACATAATCTACTATCCAATATCTCACAATCTATCATCCACACACTGGAAGCAGCCAAAAGAAAACATAAAATTTACTATCCACACACGGGAAGCAGCCAAAATAAAACATACAATATACTATCCACACACGGGAAGCATCCAAAATAAAATATACAATTTACTATCCACACACGGGAAGCAGCCAAAAAAAAAACATACAATTTAATATCCACACACGAAAAGCATCCAAAATAAAACATACAATTTACTATCAACACACCGGTAAACAGCCAAAACAAACCACTTAATCTACTATCAAAAATCACACAATTTACTATCCACACACGGGAAGCAGCCCAAATTAAACATGCAATTTACTATCCCCACACGGGAATTAGCCAAAACAAACCACATAATCTACAATCCAATATCATCCACACACGGGAAGCAGCCAAAACAAATCACATAATCTACTATCCAATATCATACAAGCTACCATCCACAAACGGGGAAGCAAACATAAAATTTACTATCCACACACGGGAAGCAGCCAAAATAAAACATACAATTTACAATCCACACACGGGAAGCATCCAAAATAAAACATACAATTTACTATCCACACACGGGAAGCAGCCAAAATAAAACATACAATTTAGTATCCACACACGGGAAACAGCCAAAACAAACCACATAATCTACTATCCAATATCACACCATCTACCATCCACACACCGGTTAGCAGCCAAAATAAAACATACAATTTACTATCCCCACACGGGGAAGCAGCCAGAAAAACAATATAATCTACTATCCAAAATCACACAATCTACCATCCACACACACACGGGCAAGAAGCCAAAACAAAACATATAATTTACTATCCACACACGGGGAAGCAGCCGAAGCAAAACGGTTTAGTGTTGGAAATGTTTGGATAGTTCGATGTGAGGATAGAAAGAAGTCAAAGAGCATCTATATTTTTAAAAAAATGTAAAACAAACGACAGACACATTAGTTTCAAAAGACATTTTTTATTCAAATAAGAAACAACTAATAAAACACAATTTTAAAGATAATAAAGATACCAAGTATCCATTTTTTGTGCGGCCTTTTATTCTTCACAGGCGATGATAAGTCATCAATTCGATCCAGACCTTTTGCTTGAAAAGGTCTGTCAAGTAACTGTTTGTTTGCTTCGTCTCCTTAATCTTGGACAAGAGAGCTTCGATGTGATCAATTTCTCGAGCAAACAATGGAGGAGAGGAATGATCACGCAAGTCTTTATACCACTGAAGTAATACGGTTTCTTCTGAGATGAGACTTCAATCTTCGTTTAGATAATCGTCCAATTTTTCTTCTTGATTCATCATCATACATTTATCGTGTTGAATTTGACTGGGATGATCGTTTTGAAATGCATAACAATCTTTCTTAATCATGTCCCTCATTTTATCCTCCAAGTGCTTGGCAAAACAGGTGACTAAATGTTGTTCCTGTTCTGGCTATCTGGACTGCATTATCACTCGGGCATCGGCTCTTGGAACGGAGTTGTCCGTTTTAATCACTTTCACTTTCAAATACAAGTAACTGCTGTTCAGATTGATGTAATATTCGGGTTGCCCTTTGATTTCAAACTCGATGGGAGCTGAATCCGCCAAAGAGGAGACGGGATGAAATTCAACCCATTGGGCTTCCTGCATGGTCATCATAGTGGGTGGCATGGCAAGGAGATCAAGTTCCGACTTGGAACAGGCACAAGATTCTTGGTGCATCATTTTTTCTCAGTCTCTATGTTTTGCTTTTAATAATCAAAAATGTCTAAGTCTCGAACGGTTCTTTTTTTCTTAGTCTTTCTAACTTTAGAGATATGGAGACTTTTGGAAGGATGTCTTCGTCGTCGCTTTCTGCCTTGTCCTTGCTGTGTCCTCAGTGAAGCATGAATGCCATACTCGGTACCGTTCAGGGCATTTATTTTTATTAGACTTTCTCGTTGACCCAAAATTTCTTTACCCGTTCGAAGCAAGACATTTTTGCCTGCTCTCAAGAAAGCTTCTTTGGTGTTTAGTTTGGCAATGAGAACATTTTGAAGAAATTCTTTGCCGTGAGTCAATGCGGCATCTTTTAAGGCGTGCAATCCTCGTGTCAATATCGGTTTCAAAATACGCATATCAAAACAAACCATACAATTCACACACAGGCAAAAGCCGAAACGCAAATCTACTAATGACACGATAGAAAGAAGTATGTGTAAGTGTCAAAAGCTAAAGTCATATAACTTTTGTACGGTTTGTAACCTTCCACTTGGGATAATGTGAAATATCATAAATTATTATCACAAACAGAATTGAAAATAGCAGGCTTGGCAGTTGTTGTTTATATGGATTCACTAAACTTCACAACTTGCTTGCGCTGTCTCATACTTTGGTCTCGGGAAGGATCACCTTTGTAGGTGTAGCAACTGTGGTAAGAGTAGAAGTCGTTGTCGCTGCTGTCAAATAGGAGTAGATTATTTTTAAAAAATGGATCTAGTATTTTATATTTTAAAAAAATCAAATAAAGAAATACAGTTGTTGGTAGACATCGTGGTCAGCAACAAAGTAAAAGTGACAGAGAGAATGAGACATCGTAGTCGAGAAGCGTACTTCTGGAGTAAGTACGTGTCCTAACGTCACAGTACCTCTCAATCACTCTTGATGCAAAAATAATGCCATCTCCGCGTGAGACCATGCGGCTATTATCCTACGGATGTCATTCAATCCAAAGTAACCTCCTGGTAATTTCACCGTACCTGTATGGAAATGAACATGTGAAAGACGAATATTGGTTCCCTGTGCGCTTGCCTGAATACTTTAACTTTAAAAGTTGATTCCAAACTTTCAAAGAAAACTGGCCAACATATCTACCTGGACCAACTCCTGAAGAATTAGCCAGAGCCGGATTTTTCTACTTGGGCGAAGGGGATAAATTCAAGTGTTTGAGTTGTGGTGTGTCAATTTACCAGTAGGAACAGAAGGATTCCGCTTACCTGGAACATGCTCGATGATCTCCGAATTGTCACTATCTACCTTTAGTGGGACTTAGTGATTGAAAATGACAATACTGTTCCATGTCGTTTAACAAACCAGTTTGGCTTGGAGACAAACCTAGACCAGTATATAAAACCCTCTTTAAAAATAATATTCAAGGGTCACCACACAAATTGCAAGAGAAAATCTACGAGGATGTTTGGCAGGGACTTGCAACAGAAAAATCTCAATTGGTGACTGTAGAGCTTTTGTGTCGTGAAATTCACAAGAGGAAAGTGACAAAAATCAATCAACGTGTCAGATTTCTCTGGATCAAGTGTACCTTCCACAGATTACAATTTAGACCGTTTACATCTGAAGATGTTTTGATCTTTCTTAACCATGACCCTGAATTGCAGTGGCCCGAAATTACACTTTCGCTTTTGGAGAAGATTTTAAAAGATTCTGTGCAGATTATATACTTATGGTCTTCGATAAAAAAGAATAATAAAACAGAACTACCATGCCAAAATCTTTGTCACTTGTGATAAAACAGATTCCGTGTAAGGATATCAATGAGAACATTCACACGGTGGAGGATTACGAACACTTATTACGAGAACTGTGTCCCATCCATTGGGGTCGACGTGTAGTGTGTGTTTTAGTGACTTGCTTTTTGGGATTTCGTTTACCTGTCTATTGCTTGTGGACACTTTACGAACAATACCTACAAAGACAGTATGTGATTCCTTTAAATGTCCACGAGAGACTCGTTCTGTTAAAAGCCTTACGCTTTCATCTGGATACGTCTAAACCTCTACAGGAAAAAAAGATTCGTCAACTTTTACGTACGGAAGCTGTACGAGGATGTGTGTATCTTGTGATTTACACCCTCATTGGACAGATGTACGTGACTGGAAAAGTTGGGATTTTGAGGCTTGGACAAACGAAGCATCCCATTATGCCCAAGCATTGTGTTCGTAAAATCCATTGTCGAGTGAAAAAAGTCACTTTTAAACCTGTGTTAGTGACAGTGCCAGAAGAAGAAGAAGAATCTGTCACCGAGGACAATCACTCTTTTCAAGACAGGACTGTCATGGACATTCCCCCACAACGACCCTTTCGAGAGGACACATATGTAACTGTACCCCATGTAGAGACTGTAAGAACATTACACACTACTTCTAGGGCACCTTGATTACCCAAAAGATGTTGTACAGAGACTTGTTTATATACCACTTTGATCGTCACCATGTGCATTTTATTCCTGTACTTATCCATTTGGCTTTTATGTATTTTTGTCTTTCGTGTTGTTCGAATTTAAACATGAATAGAAATAAACGGGTCTTGACAAAAAGTATAAAAATCTCGTGTCTTGTCTTTTCATACCCTACACTACTATGGCTAACTCTGCTATTTCTATTCCTTCTTCCTCGACATTCAAAGTCATTGACGAACACTTAGATCATGCTAGTTGGGAGGCCTTGCATCTTCGTCATCCTTTTAACATCTTCATTGCTGGACCAAGCGGTTCAGGCAAAACCGAATTTGTCAAACGTTTGATCGAACATAAACATCATTTGATAGATCGTTCACCTCAACGCATTGTATGGTGTTATAAAGAGTGGCAATCGGCATACAGACTCTTGCAATAAAGTCAAGGTGATTTCATTGTGTTTGTGGAAGGCATTCCTAGCGAAGACGATGGGATCGTATCTGACCCTAGTCAAACTCATTTGGCCATTTTTGACGACATGTTAGGAGAAGACGAAGAATAAATTAAACTGTGGTTTACGCGTAAAGGGCATCATCGTAATGCCAGTGTCATTTACACAAAATTTGTTTCAACAAAGTAAAGCCCATCGTACCATTAATCTCAATGCTCATTACGTGGTCTTGTTTAAAAGTCCTAGGGATAAATCGCAAGTGCAAGTCTTAGCCAAGCAGTTAGGAACACCTTGGCTGACTCATGCGTACGATGATGCCACTGAAACCACATACGCCTATTTACTCGTGGGTTTAAAACCCACCATTCCCGATTATTTGCGATTTCGTACCGATTTGTTTCACGACTGGTGTCAAGACGGAGGACCTGTCGTGTACACGTTCTTGTCGTCGACATAACAATAACAACAACAACAACAGCAAAATCTATAAAAAAAAAAAAAAAACCTCGGTCACTTTGACCTTATCTCATACATCGTCAACATGGCGTCCCTTCAGTCTCATCTTCCTATCAATTGATCCGTGCCTTGTACGGTATCAGTCGCGAAAAAAATCCACAAATACGTGCTCACGTCTTAGAAGCCAGTCTCAAAGAAGTCTTACCATGGTTTACGGTGACAGCACGTCAATTACTGCAAGGCATCATTCACATTCCACATCAAACCAAACGCTTTTGTGACAGAAACAAAGTAGCTTTGACGCAACTGGCCGATCCTCGCATCGACACTCAAATCAAACAGCAAATTATTTTAAAATCTGAAGGTAGCGGTTCTTCAGGAGGTGTCATCATTCGTTCTCTTTTAAAATGGGATCCCATTGCTCTCAAAGATAACACCAAGAGAAAAGCCAAACGAACCCACAAGAAAAAGATCAATGGTGCCAAGACCAAAACACAGACAAAGAAAAGTCTACAGAAAAGAGCTGTCACACGCAAAAGAGGTACTTCGGCCAGGACGCAACCTTACCTTCGTAAACCACGACTAGCAGCACCAGTGACTGCGTTTCCAGTAGCCCCAGGTTCTTCCACTTTTCCGTTGCTGGTGATGCCAGCCAAATACAATTTGACACCCGTTCTTCCTAATTTGATGAAACATTGGAAATCTGCGTCTCCTAAAACGTCTCATCCACCGGTGACACCCTCTTCCACATTAGCGGCAGTAGCAGCTGCTTACAAAGCACCTGCCCCCAAAGTCAAAGTCCAAGAAAGATCTGGCATGTTAAAGAGTTTACTGGATTTGTACAAATAAGAACTGTCACGATTTAGTCCGTTACGAACCCTTTCACGACTTGTGTTACCTGTCATGAAGTTGATACGACGGAAAGATAATCAGTGGCGTCTCATTCCAGTATAAAAATGACTTGAGGACAACAACGTGAATCAGTTTTTTCTGTTCCACTTCTGAACATCCAGTGGTGTCTCCTCAAAAACGTGCACACCACAACCATCGCCCTTCTTCTGTCCAAAAAGGAAAAGAAAAAAGACAATCTCATCATCCTACAAAACGCTTAGCCAAACATCGACGTCATCCCCTAAAGTCGTTTAAAGAAAAATAAGAGTCACCAAAATGGAGGTTATTTTGGCGATTTTGGGAAACACATCGTTACATTTTTTACGAAGCGCTAGAAAAGAAAGAGTGTGTGTATCAAGTCTGTGACGTCAGTGTATTTCTGGAACGAACAAGCAAAGATGTCACTTCGCAGAAAACATTCTTATTTACCCCACAAGGGAAAGAAAAGGAAAGGACTACCTCCTTGTTTAGTCAAACACGTCCGTCCTGTCCAAAGCCTCAACCCATGCAAAAGCAAATCATTAAAGCGGCCTCCAAAGATGTCATCGATACCGTGTGCGAATGTTGTTTGAATGTCTTGAAAGGCACGATACCGTTGTCTCCACACCAGAAAAAATGCTTAGCCAAACATCGACACGTTCTTCGTCAAATGGTCCAAAAGAAAATACCTGTCCGTCAAAAGAAAAAGATGTTGGTGCAACGCGGTGGATTTTTACCCTTTCTTGCTCCTTTGTTGACAGGATTAATACCAGGTTTGATAAGGGGTGACACAAGGGATGACCCAAGGGATGTCCCAAGGGATACCCCAATGAATGATCCTTCCAAAAGATAAAAGGGCCCTATGGAGCAGAACGATCTCAGACATAACCTTTGGAAGCCCATGGAAGGGCGAAACCTGACTTTGGTCCCTTACAAATGATGGATGGAATACCATCGTTGGGAAGAACAACGAACCGCTCCGGTGGCCTAGTGGTTAGAGCGTTCGCCGCTGAAGCGGGAGGTCGTGGGTTCGATCCCCGGCCGAGTCATACCAAAGACTTACAAAAATGGTACTAACAGCTGCTTCGCTTGACGCTCAGCATTAAGAGGTTAGTGTTAGGACTGGTCGGCCTGGTGTCAGGATAATGTGACTGGGTGGGACATCATGCTACATGTCTGCGGCATGATGCCTCAGTGCTAGACATCACTATAAACTGCCTCACAGCAGACATCGTAGCGATATGACTGAAAAAATTTTAAAGCTACGTTAAAAATCCTAATCAAACAAACAAATTTAGTCACCTACAATCGCGGCATCAAGTATTTGTTTTGTATCATCGACGTCTTTTCTAAATTTGCCTGGGTCGTACCATTGACTTCCAAATTGAGCGGAGAGCTAGTACGAGCTTTGCAACTGGTGTTGAAACAAAGTGGTCGTCACCCTCTTCGATGGCAAACCGACAAAGGCACCGAATTTCTGAACCAAGCTTTCCAAAGAGAATTAAAGAAACGTGACATTCATTTTTTAGCACCGAAAATCCTGAAACCAAAGCTAGCATCGTGGAACGTTTTCAACGTACCTTGAAAGAACGCATGTGGAAATATTTTACGCATCAACACACTCTCAAGTACATCGACGTCTTACCGCATTTAGTCCATTCCTACAATCAATCTTACCATAGAATGTAACAATGATTGACGCGAGTGACATTGCACTTTACGACCCTGCCTATGGTTAATTTTGAATTTGAAATCAAAACACACAGCTTAGACTGTCGATAGAACAAAGCACGTTTTGGTGCTGCTTTGTTTTCCCCCTTCGACTTAGATTTGTTAAAACTTGGCAACATTGTTTGTAGCGTGTGCTGAGAAACACAGGACATCCCTTATATTTGAGATACGTAAAAGAAGTCAGTCGACAATAAATATCATACTACCTTTTTATTAAATTGATGAATGAATGAAAACAATGAACATATTTCACATAGAATGTATGGTGTTCTTAATTATCCTTGTTTTTTTTTTCCTTTCCTTCTGTGCGTATAGGAGATAGTGTGATTTTATTTTCCTTCCCTTCTGTTTTGATAGGAGATTGTGTGGTTTGTTTTCAGGGTCACTCATATACCTCGAAAAGATGTTTGCTTTCTTTGCCTCCATTTCCCTTGTCGATAGACAAGTCCAAATAAAAATAATATTCCCCATGTTAAATTTCCCTTGACGCTATATAGTCCCACTATGTTAAATTTCCCTTGTCGCTAAATAGTCCCAAAAAGTTCGCATGTTAAATTCCCCTTGACGCTATACAGTCCCACCTGGCTGACGCCATACAGTCCCACCTGGCTGACGTCATAGTGTCCCAAGCCCTTTTTGACTGGATTTTCCCTTGACGCTACGGTATCCCATCTTGCTACTTATGGGCACCACTGACGAATTTGCGACAATATCTCATCATCTTGCTCTGTTCTCCACCGCTTTTAGGGACTTTGCGAAGTTCATCCCTGGCCACTCTTAGATGTTATATTTCCATCTCCTTCTGCCTACCTTGTTTTCTCCTTTCTCTCACTGTGCCTTGTATAATTGTCTTTGACAGGTCAGATAAGCGAGTGACATGCCCATACCATCTTAGTGTGCGTTTTCCCCTTCTTTCCGCTTGTTTTCATTGAACGCTTTCCTTTAGTTTGAAACGCGAATAAGCTGACAGTGCTATGGCGCTTTTCCGTTTTAGTGGAAAAACGGGAATACTAAATTTCTCATTGATATAATTTATTTATTTAGACATCAACAACAACAACAACAACAACAGCAATAATAATAATAATAATAATAATAATAATAATAATAATAATAATAATAATAATAATAATAATAATAATGAGGACTTTGTATAGCGCCTAATATTTAGAAACTCTAAGCGCTTTACAACATCTATAATGATATGAATACAAAAAACAAAAAAACAAAAACAAACACCATGAAACTGGAGAATTTGTTTTAACAAATGCTAAAAATATATAAGATAGGAAACACTTTTAAGTCTTTAAGTTTGTTCTTGCAGTTGAAAAAGCTATTAAGAAAGTAACCAGTTATATAAAAAGAAAAAGTTTTAAAAATAAAAAACTGGTGGTTTTCTTATTGGAATCTTGACGAGCGTTACCAGAAGTTCTTATGTATAATTTTTTTTCCTTCTGTTTTATTAACATGAAACAATAAAGGATATATTCCTTCCGTTGTTTGAATAAAGATGTGTCTACACATTTTAATTCCAGTGCTTTCCCAGAAAATCCCATATTAATGTGAAAGTTCATAACTGAATTTGAACAAATAGTTATCTTGGATTTTTACAAACCTTTCTTAACATTTTGAACATCGTTAAACTGGAAGGAGACAAAAACCGACTCGGACTTAACTGAAAATCGTTAATTTTATATCATCACCTTGTAAGTTTCATTACAACTGTAGAAAGAGGAAGGCAATGTAATCGGAAAATATCATTAGTTGGAGGCAACACCCATCAGTTATAGAAGGGGTGTGCAGCATCAGCTAACAACTTTACATGAAACACGTGTAGAAATGTTATTTATTTTCTCTTTGGTCTCACTGTATTGTTTCGTATTTTTACACCTTCCTAATTTCTAAAGCAGAAGGCATGAGCCTAATCATTACAATCCTAGCATCATTAAATTAACACATAAGGTAAATATGTAGTATGGTTTACATTACTTTGAGTTAGGCTTGGAAATGTGTTGACTTGTTTTTGACTGCCAGTCATAGTTAGACTAGAATTGGAGATCAAATGCGTAACTTCGGCTGCAAATGAACAGTCGACTTGGCTTATGTATTTACTTGTGTCTGCTACAGCGGTATATATCTAAACATCTAGATGGTTGAGGGGTGATGAAAAGTATGCAAAGTATGCTAATTTGTTACAGTACTAGTGAACTTTATTCATGCATAAGGGACATACTTATTCTTTTAGCTGTCTTGTCACAGGAAAATATTCAAAATAGCTCTTTCCTGTCAAAAGTGAATGTAAAAAAGAGGGGTTGGAGGCAGTGTTGGTTCAGTATAAAAGTCACTAGTTGCATAAGGAATTAAGTTTAATACTTCAGTAAGAATCTTACAAGCATCCTTTCAACAAAAATCATTTGTATCTCTAATGTAATATTATTATCATTGTTCTGCAATAGGTCATCGAGATATGAAAATTTGCAAAACAAAAGAGCTCCTCTCCAGTGAGACCTTTTGCTACATTCTGCAACAGCCTTCGGCAGAATACATTGAAGGAAACAAACTGATGAACCCTAAAGGATGTTTAAGATCATTAGTTATAGCAAATAAGAACAGCACACACACACAGATTACATGTATATCCAGTTTCACTCTTTCCCTTGAAAGGAAATGATATTACAAACCACATGAAAGGTCACTACATGTCATGTATCCAGGACTGGTCGAACAATATATGCGAACTGGGCGGTTATATTGGGCGTCATGTTTTAATGATTATTAACATAGTGAAGTCGCCAACATTTAATAAATTAGAAAAATACACGTTCAGTGAACAAAAGATCAATCCAAAGTTAAAACGGTTTATTAAACAGTTCTAAGTTCGATTTAGATAGATGAATTTTTCCTTCTTTGATTAAGATTTTTTTGTCGAATGCTTATTTTATTTTTTATTTTTAATTGACGAATATAGTCATTCCCATAACAAAAGACCCATATGGACATGAGATGGATCACCTTTTTGACAGGTGTCGAATGGTTGATGCGAGAGTAGTTGACCAATAATCTAGGTGAAAATGGCTGTTTTTAGCACAAATGGTCCAAATCTGTTGATTACATCTCTTTCGAAAACAATTGTTTTCGACGTTTTTCTGTATTTTGTATCTTCCTCCATATTTGACTATACATAAACATCATGGGGTTCTTTTATGAATAAAATTGTTATCATGTTTTCTATGCAGCAACGACTCAAAATGTAAGGCGGATAAACACCATTTTTATAAATTTGAAATGCCTTAAAATCTGGATGAGAAAAAGCCACGGCTGTTTTTAGGGGCGCCACTTACAATTTTGTGACAATCTCGCGCCATTGTCCACTGTTCTTCACTGCTTTTGGAACTTTGCAAAATCCATGCCTGTAAACTCTGATGTCATCTTTCCATCTCTTCTTCCTTCTTCTGTCTGACTTGTTTTCTCTTTCCTTTCATTGTTTCCTGTTGGACTGGATATCACAAGTAGGATCAGTGTGAGACGCGACCATACTTTCTTTGTCTGCATTTCTTTACGGTGGTGAGTAAATCTTCATAAGATCAAATTACACCTTGAATTATAGTACGTATCTCCTTATTAGGGACGTGATCTAAGTATGAGATTTTAAGGATCCTTCGATAACGTCTCATTTCTGAAGGACTGATTCCTCTCCATTCATTTACAGTAGGTGATACATGTATAACATTTGTATATTGTTTTATTAGACGATAAACCTCACTGAAAGAGACAATTTCACAAGACCAACATACAACGAGAGGGAATAGGAAATGTTGTCGAAACATGCCTAATAAATAAATGTGTATTGGTTGCTTTGTTTTTGTATGCATTTTTTTGCCTTTAGCTGCATCTGTTGCAAAAGTTCTCATTCCATGAGTTTTTGCTACGTGTGCAATAAAAGATTACACAAACGTCAACTCGATGAAGAATTTATATATCATGAATGACTCAACTATTTAAATTGTATTTTTGTTTCTCTTTTCTCTAAGGGAATGATACTTTTCAACCTGGAATAACTTTTCTATGTCAATGGAAAGTAAAGATCGTATGGAATAGGTCTATGTTAAAGCTAGACGTATTTATTGATATATTCAACTGGAATAAATGCAACGAGAATGAACCATACAACCCCAGAAAGCTGGTTGAAAAAAAAACATAACAGGAGAAGTTCCCACGATATTTCCTCCAGAAAGTGCAAGGGTTTTTCTCAAATATCCCCAATAGTATCTGCTACAACGATTTATATGAAGGCTCGTATAGATAAACAAATCTTTTTTTAAAAAAAAAAACGTATATTTATAATATCAGTAAATTTAACTCCGACGAAAATTCTTATAAGGATTGTTCAATGCAAGTTGATTCCAAGTACAGTTATAATTGCTTTATATATGGTAACGTTAATATACTGAAAAAGTATGATTTAGCAAATTGTCTCAACGGCTTTATTTTTACTGGAAGGTTTTAAGACAAATTAACATGGAAGAATTTAATAGAGGGAATCAATAAAAGACATTAGTCATTGTGGGGTTTTGTGTAATCTTAAAACAGCAGTCACTGGAATGCTAATTCGAGAGACAAGACTGATTAATCCATGACAACGCACTCGCATATAAAAGCGCCATTGTAACCTACATCCTGAAGGAGAACAGTATCCAGACATTGCCGTATCCCTCAAATCCGTTTCTAACTTCTGGTGACTTTTGAAACATAATAACTGGATAAACAGACCAATAACCGATATTTGTTTTTGAAAGTAAATAGCCAAGTACTACATTCACTTAATTCTGCACCGTTAATATGCCGTGAGTACTGATGTTCACTGGGTAAACAGCGTTAATAAAATACCTGAGATCCGTAGGTCTGTCGTGTAAAATTGAAACAAGATACTTCTACACGAAGACGGCTATGAATTGTCAAAGGTGCTGATAGAAAAGTATCATTTTTATCATATCTGGAGTTCTCATATAAAACTATTTAAAATTCATCTGCCTACCTGAAAAGTACAAAAAACTTTTGACCGATATTTGAACAGTAATATGCAACCATTGTGAACTGAATCTGGCTAATGGCAAAATATCATTCGTGATCAAAGGCTTGTGTGAACTCTTTATTTGATCTTTGATAGGAGAGGAGTTTAATTTCTTACTTCACAAATACTTTTTGGAAAGAAAAGTCGGTTAAAGTTAAACAATATGGTAGTGGTTCTAGAACGTTTCAAATGTAGTGAACCCAAGTTATCAGACATTTATAAATCTTTGAAAAATTTAAATTTAAATCGTTTCCATTTAGGTACATGGATGAACACATATGTTATCCATGTACTATTGTTATGTACATCTAGTTTCACATGTTAAATATGCTGAACTTGCGCATAGTCGATTTCCTCAGAGATTTAAAATATATGCCAATTATTTTCAATCATGACGATAAATAGTATATATAATAACATATGGCACTAATTGGCGGTTGTTGTTTATACATAAATACTCCTGTTTAAGTAGACTTCTGGTGTATACTTTATTTCCATTGTATGCAATCTTAATGTGCGCAGTTACTTTTTGAGTGAATACATTTTAATAATGAATCACATTTCCAGGGATATTTTCAAAGTCTATTAAAATTTTAAAAAACTTTTAAAAGAAAACAAACTTTTGGTCTTTCTGCATTTTTGCTGTTACCGACCAGGGAGCATGAGCTCATGTCGCCAGCTAGCTATATTAATATGAGACGAAACATGGCATCATTAAAATGCTTAACACACCGTTTACACCAGCAAAAGCGTTTGCGGTGCTTATGTCAGCCTGGTACATCAATTTGTACTCTATGGAACCTTCAGGAGTTCGTCTGGATCTGTTAATTACGGAAGTATTCCAGCCGCCTCAACCGTTGAGGGATATATATGGCAGGCATTTTTTAAATTAATGACCACTTCAGTTTATTTCCAGCTGATGTTACCTTCGTGTTTACAATCGTGCCTCTTTTGAGCTCAGAGAACCATGAATGATTCCTACATTGTTTCTTGATTTTCAAACTTCAAAAACTATCATACTTGAATGTAAAATGGAATGCACGTGCCAAAGGATCTTCGCCTTATTTACAACATGTCAACATTATTCGTGATTTAGGAATGGACATTAGGACGAAGATAAAAGTTTGAAATATATAAGACGTCCATTGAAACCAGTAAATTGTATCATACCTCATAACAATTACAGTATTACTGATTCGCCCACAGGTATGTCAGGGGACAAAAACTCTTGATTGCTACATGTTATCATGTTGCCATCTCTCCCTTAATTTGGCACAATGAACAATTTATTGTTCTTGTTCCGGGAGATGTGAAACTATCTTCATCATATGCATGTTACATTATACTAAGTCTTCGTCCTGGGTGAAGTAATTATGTTGTCTTCTAACAATGACAATAAATGCATTGTGTCGCACTGAATGAAAGCATTTACTTGTGGACTCTCTTAGTATGAAGCACACAGCAGAATCCCGGACAAATTAAGTAAACCCGATCACTGACACCGAGGTCACACAAAATCTCTTATTAAACATGGGCGTGTGATACCGATCCCATTAATTTTAGTCATGACAAGTATTTCCTTCAATTCAATTAGATACCTTGTATTAATTGGTTCTTTTTCTGTTGTCTACGTTCTAATCTGATATTGTCATTTAAAAAATTCCTTGATGCATTGCTTTGTTGGGCAAGAAGACAGTAAAGAGATAAGTGATGACAATCTATCCAGATTCATCAAACGGGCAAGTTAATCAAATTGTTACCCGTATGTAATTTGCAGAGGTCACTTGGTTCTTTCAGTCAAAAATGACCCCTGGTATTTTTCATCCTTAAATTTGTTTTCTCTTGCTTTTAGTTTTGGCCCACCTTCTTTTGTGATTGGATCCAATATATATCAGGATTTGCAAGCTGAATTGTTACTGTCAGCCAATTAAATGTAGAAAACAGAAAGAAAAATATCAAGATAGAAAGATAGATAAAATGGCATACCATGCCATGTTACGCAATACCGTACAATAACCTAACATACAAAACGAGGCAGAAAAAAAAATTATCAAATATATATGAGCTGTAATAAAACCAACTATTTCACTGCAGAAAATGAATACATGGCTCTTCACGCGCTGACCGTCTTGAGAAGCATGACCAAGACTGGGTAGATGTGGTGCGAAAATGATGTCAGAGCATGATGAAAATGCAAAATCGTTTAGCAGTTTTGCACATACAACATTGGCACCAATCATCATATATGTGGACCTTGAAGCATTACTAAGTCCTGCAGAAGCGCCAACAACAATCATGAGGCTTCCTTCGCATGAGAGCACCAAACGTGTATTCCATCTGGCTATACATTTAAAGCGGTTTGTATCCATAATAAGTACAGCGAACCAATAAAATTTTATCGAAGCGCAAATTGTCTTCAATATTTGACGAAGTCGTATATTTTAGCCAAACCAAATAGGTGCCAATAATTGTACCAGGCAAAACAATGCAAACGTCAAGCAGGCAAGCATGCAGACGAATGTTGCATTGGCATTGCGGATAACCACTTCGTTGTAATGCTCCAGTGCTAGACATCAATATAAACTGCCACACTGCATACATCGTAGCGATTTGACTGCACCTATGTTAAAGCTACGTTAAAACTCCAACTAACACACACACCCCACCGCACCCCCACACACACTAATTTGAAAATCATTTCATTATGAAAATTAGTATTGCTCTAACTGGAAAATCATTTTCAGTTAGATAAATATGTGTAGTGTGGGAAATAGCAGGTACTGACCTCACTGATTTTGCTTTTTTGAACGCACTCTCAAATTGGAAAACTGACTCTAACCTATATCAATTATCTACCATTTATTATGCAGAACATATTGAAGGAGGCACTCAAAATGGGGAAAAAGTGTCGCCATATCCCACACTATGCATCATTTCCAGAATATAACAACAGGAAATATGAATGCCAAAAGTATGTATTTACTCAATTTTTTTTATTTGTATTTTCCTGTTTTCGGGCAAATAATATTAGACTGGTAATTGCTGAATATTGTTTATATTCTAACCACATATAATTCAATACCATGCCATCAATGTACAGACCAATGCTGCAGCTAACTTTGATTCTATATCATACCAGTAATTTACACGATTTATTGAAATTGATCAACAGGGAATTCAAAATAACTCTAACAACCCGATGAATAAACATTGTTTACACGGTAAGGATATATCTAGAAATATCGTTGACGTCAATACGTGGGTCATGAAGGTAAAATATGTTATTTCTTATTTCAAGCCATGCTAGTTCATTTGCTCTTTTGGCACACATCTGCATATATATATATATATATATATATATATATATATATATATATATATATATATATATATATATATATATATATATATATATATATATATATATATATATATATATATATATATATATATATATATATAATGATAATCAAACATTGGCATGATTTCATACATTCATTCAAAACTTAATACTTGACACATGAAAGCAGATAAGGTTTTTCACACCCTAGGGTCACTGCCCTCAGCCAGACTGTTATGTTATAATTAACAGTTCTAATTGTTTCAACTAGTGCTATAGTCTGCCTTACTTGTTGTCACGATGTTGATTTGAATTTAAGATGAAGGCCGGTTACCTTGTTTATAATTTGGTGTAATTTTCCATTCAGATGATTGAAGGTTTTGTTTCATCAGAAACTGCTATTGAGACATGGGTCACCTGGAGATGTATATAAGCATGAACTTAACACAATTATGTATACTTATTTTAATACCATTCTGTGGAATCAAATTTTGTTGTGTTCAGATAAAATTTGAGAAGAATCGTTAATTTAAATTATTCATTGACATTACTATGGGCTTATTGACTGTTTGCACAAACACACTATTTTGTATTTATTGCGAATTCGTTCAAAGACATTTTCGATAATATCACTGTGATGCATCAAGACTGTTGCAACATCATCGCATTCAAGGTTATTAGTACATCAGCACAATCAATATTGAAAATCATTCGGAATACTTCATACTTTGGAGTTGTGATAAAACTTTTAGGATTATCTGGGATTTAATTTACAATACCTTTTCTTTTAAATATTCGCTTTGTTTTCTAGATGAAGAAATTAGTTTCTGAACATTACTGAGCTTTCTGGATTTTCTTTTTCTGTTACAGAGTTGAAAATAACAAAGTCATAACATCAGCTAAACCAAATAAGATTGGATGCTATATATATGATTGCAAAATAAAGGATGAAAGCTGATTTATGCAAGTGATACATCGAAGTTAAAGCTATTTCTGCAAACCGAAATGCAAAACCGAACTGGGCACCGTACCAGTGATATTTATTAGTGAACATATGGGAGCTACTTACTCCACTGTTTTACATTGATTAAAAAGGCATTCAAGTCAATGTTAAAGGTTTAATTCAGTTTATGTTGATTTTGAAAAGGCATTTTGATACTGTCTTCAGAAATGGTATTTGCTTGAAAGTTCTTTGAGAAGGTGTAATTGGCAAAATGCTAAATATTCATCGTTCTATGTACAGTATAGTTAAATACTTTTTCACATTTGGGTATTAATAGTGCTTTCAGTATAGTGCAAGTTTGATGCAAGGTGAAATGCTATCACCGATACTATTTTCGTTCTTTATCGAAGATCTGGAAATATCATAAAATAAACGGTGAGATATATATATATATATATATATATATATATATATATATATATATATATATATATATATATATATATATATATATATATATATATATATATATATATATATATATGGAGTTATATGAACTGATCTTTTTATTACTTTTGGCAGACGATTTAATTTTTTTTTCAGAAAACACCGAGAGCTTTTAAAAGCTCATGAATAATTTACACGACTAATAGCATAAAGAGAATCTTGATTTTGATAAAAAAAAATATGGTCTTTAGAAAAGGCACACAAAATGAAGAATAGAACAGAATATAGCCTGGAGTAATATGTGATGTTGGAAATGTGTTATTGCCTTTATTACATTAGTCTTGTTTTCTCAAGCCATAAAAATTTCTCTAAAATTCTAAAATTCTAATAATTCTATAGAGCTGAAGGCAATGACTATGCTTTTTGTAAGTTGAAAAAATATTGCTTCAATTATGATGAATGAATAAGACATTTAATTATTTATGTTTTTCCAATGTTTAATTAAGCATCACATTAAAATATCTTGTGCAAAAGCATGCATAAGAGCTACATTAAATGATGCGTGATTGGCTGTTTTGTAACATGTTCAACATAATAATGTCAAATTTCACATTTCCCGTTCTTTGAATTTCTTCTTTATACATTAACTACATGAAATGATTGTTTTTGACATCTTCAACGGATCTTGAAGCAGACCGACACTTTGTTCGTCAACACAACAACTATAACAATTATTCCAATACCGATACAGACACAAATGTTTCTCAGCTCGATTTAATTTGACTTCCAACACGACTTTCAGAAACGTTGGTTTCACCAGACCTCTTTTAAAGTGACGTGACCACCTCCGAAGTAATATTATACCAGGTTCTACTCTAAGCGGATCCTTTTATTTTAGAGAAATGGCTTTAGAACTGTAGTGTCTTCTGTTACTTACCACACAATTGTAATGTGAACGCGTAAACGATTTTTAGGTTACTTGCAAATTAATCTTCACTGTCTGTCAAGTAATTTTCTTCTTAGTTCAGACAAATCTTACTTTGCATTTCGAATCTTATTTTCGAGTTGTCCCAACTTAAGTGTGTGGTGAAAAATCTTTAAAGTTACCTTTATACAGAATAAATCTTGTCTTAAGGTTATGTTGAAAGTAACAAAAATAAACATTAATAACAAAAAGTTGACATAAATACAAACAATTGAGACTGTAAATAATGGACATTAAAGATGTATACTTAATGTGAAAAGCAGAAAGACATAAAATTTAAAAGAGGCAAAAGTTGCAGTAACTTTCGTGAGTTGAGTACATAGCAAAGTGGAGACAAGACAATAATACAAATTATGAATACTACAGAAATGGGAACAAAGAACATGAGAGCATTATATTGGTTGCATGGACAGAAAGCATATTCCATCAATTGACTTTAACCCTAGATGGCTGATCTTCACCAAACTGAAAGTTGAGAAGATAATCTTTGATATTGCTTTTACGATTCCTTGGGAATCTTTCTATCTCTCCAGAACATCAGAAAAATGTCTAAATTGGGCAAATTATAATAGGTACCTGGTAGGCAGTGAAGAATCTACTGTAAAAATACTATGACGCCATAATAATACGAGATTAGAATTGAAAAGTGAAATGTTGTCAAATGTATAAAACATTTGAAACATGTTTGCGCAAGTATATGTTTTCTGGCAAATAGCATGTTCGTCTTCTTACCTTGAAAATGAATTATAAAGTAACGTATGCATCTGCTCTTGTTGAATAAACATTGAAACATTAAAAATGAATTTATACATATAACATCCTTTATACATATACGTATATATCACATGATTTATTTATGTTGTTTTACCTCCATTGACTTATTAGAATGTTCATGTATTTGAATGTTATCAAGCTAGCAATGATTGCTGCTGTCACCATAAACGATGAAAATACATATTATCGATAAAATGTAATCTTATATTAACTGTGTCAGTAATTAATTCAAATTGTTAACTCGAAGATCTTTTCTCAGGGAAAAGGTTTCATATTTGAAAGTAATTTCGAAACATGTACACTGATAAGTTAACTTCCAGCAGGAAGTCGTCAACCACCTATTGCCATTCAAATTGCGCAATAAATTGATTCTGCCAAAAACTCACACTGCACTTTGCTGTGTTTGTGTCAATTTAGTCACCACAGTAAACTTTGAAAGTGTTACTTTCAAGAATGTTTAACCTAATAATATGCTGCAATCAGACTGGTACCAATTTTAACAGAAATGGAGACTGTTATAGGTGTCTGGTTCTTAAAGTAATATCTGTGTCCCAACCACCTCGAGAAATGTATATCCTAGTACCATATCAACATTTATGATAAATCGCTGAATGCTGTTGTTTTGTTTTTAAAAAAAGGGATCCCTTTGTTGAGTTGGATAGCACGTAGTATTACCATACTTCAAGTGTTCTATTCAGCATTGTATAGTAGGGATATTGATTCTTTGGTGGAAAATGCTTAATTTTCCATACCATTCTGATGAGCAATTACTTCTTCCATTACTTCCGCAACATATGCTGAAGATGATAGTACCAGTACGATTCAGCACGTTATACTGAGTTGATGAATTGCCGGTTCCACCCATATGTCAATAAAATGTTAACATACGCCGCTCACATCCATCTGTCAATCAATCTTTAACTCAAGACAGCTCACATTGAATTGTACTGTACTATATATGTTAATGTGTGAGTTGCTGCAATCTCACTCAAATCTCAAGCAGGTTCAATGGTCAAATATTTTAGGTGAGTGTTACTATATACTATATAAAAATAACTCCAATACTAAAAAGGTAACCACTGATAATTATATTTTCGTGAAATGGCATGTAAGCATTCAACATTCATATAATTCAAACTGAATTACTGACAAAAGAAAACTTCTGGTCCAATTCAAAACAATTTGTTCATAACTAGCCAGAGTAATCCGGACAATTGCGATTGGTGAACTTTATTTTAACATAGCAGCTTCAGTGATGTTCATTTTGTTGTATATGTTATGTTCCTTCACAAATACCTTGTTCAAAACTAATTTCAAACCAAAGAGGGTTCTTGACCGAATCCTTGCCAAGATTGTAAAACTTCCGGACATTAAAAATTGTTGTTCTGGATTTAAAATATTGAAAAGCACATAATTATCATAATTTTTCACACTTCTCGTGATCTTCCAAATTCCAATCACAATACCGATGCTATTCCATGCAATCTTAGGGTAAACAACCAAACTATTCTGAAACTAAAACATATAAGAGAAGACAAAAATAAATGTGTTTTCATGGTTACTTTTGCAGATGAATTCTTGAAGGTGGAGGAGAAAATATTAAACAAAATGTTTCAGAAAATGTTATGCATAAGTTTTGAACATAAAACCCTCTCTCATTCCATAATTACAAGAAAAAACCAATATTTAACTTTACTCAGAATAAAGTTAAATTCATAGATCTGTCAGATTTTCTTAAATTGTGTATCTTTATTGCATATGTTATCTGTCAATCTGTTTTATGTATTATCTTAATATGAAGAATCTGATGCTGCTTTCAAGCTTCCTGGTGACAAAGCACAGCAAGCCATAGAAATCTCCGCAAGTGTTAGCTTAAAGGGGACAAACATGCTTAACTGAAATTCCCCCAACCTTTATATATACTTACCTAAATGTATATAGTTCATTTTCTGAAAATTTGTACCTTTCATTCTTGCTCGTTACGAAAACATTTATGCAAATCTGATCATCTCTCCGATCCGTCTGGAATAAAACAACGCGCTTCCCTCCCCCTCGCAAATAGCGGATGTGACGTCATTTGAGGCACTGTACACACCAGCCTAAGAAGAAAAAAGTGTTATATAAGTTCCTGGGTTTTGTCCCAACAACATTAATTGGCAAGGCATATTGAGAGACACTTAACTTTTATAATTTATTCACACAATTTAGAGCTGCATAATGCTTCTACTTGACACTTTGCTGCACAAACTGAATTCGAGTAGTGTACTATAATCGTCTCCAATGACGTCACATCCTGTTTGTATGGAAGGGAGCTAACAAATTCTCAGCAGGGTCTTTCCGTTTGATCTCAGAATACAGGACATTATTTTTTTATGAAATAAAAGTGAAAATACATTAGATGCAAATAAAAAAGAATAGTCGGGATATATTATAGAAACAAACTACTACATATCCTTCTATTTACAATAAAATTATACAGGTCCGGGTTTTTTTCCCATTTAAGCTTGGGGTGGTTTCAAAACCAAAAGCTGGTTTTACAAAACAGACATAATGTACTATTGGTTTAGTCCAAAGGTTATTATCCAATTTTGTAAGTACGAATTAAGTGCTTCAACTGAAAATTAGAACTTCAAATACTATTAAAAGAAAGTTAAATGATTTTCTGCAAATTGCTCCTCGATATAATCCAAGGATTAGTTTTATGTAGAAATATCAAAATGGTCCGAATGACTATACCGCGTATCACAACTAGTAGACTCTTAGCTTAAGTTCATGACGAGATTATGAATTTTTTTTATATCTATGTACATATCTCATCTTTTAGGGATCTAAAACAAAACTATAATATATATTTTATCTGCGCCTATGAAGTGACGGGTTCCATCAACTGTATCTAAAAGTGTGCTCATTAATAATCTCCATAAGTAAATCCACTCTTCCCGGGATATATCACACCAACACATAGCAGTTTTATATAAAAATAAAATAAAAATAATCGTTCAAATTAACGTCGTAGAAAGCTATCAGATTCATTTCAGCGCTGGGAGTATTCGAGGAGAGCTCAGAGTCATCATTAGGTCTCATTGACTCGCTACCGCACTTTGATCGTAACATTACATTACAAATATTGGCATGTACATTTAGTTCGTCAAGCTCGTGCAACCCATAGTTGTACTGAACATGTCGCTACAAATATTATCTTACACAATTTTTTTTAAAGTTTTTTTTAAGGGTTTAACATTTTTCAGCACACGATAGGCTATACATGGCGGCCAGTATTATTGGTGGAGGAAGAACCTGGAAAAACCCCCGGAAAGAACCACAGACCCACGAGAAGCTACTGGCAAGCTTTCTGACATAACTACATTAGCTGACTCTTAGACTCGAACCCACGCAGACAGAGGTGAAACGGCATTGATTCGTAACGAAAAGCTCTTTAGACTACTCGGTCACTCAGGGCCCCCTCACCATTTTGTCACAAACACAAAACGGCCACACAATATCAACAACAAGTGTTACAGAAATCACAATAATTTGCAATGGGTGCATTGTGTTTGCGTAAGTTAAACACATTTTGTACCGCGCGTATGCTGTTTACCTTACTCTTCATAATTGTGCTTTCTACCGGAACAATTAAAAAGATCTGCTATCGCCAGCCCGCGCCCAAGAGAGTACCACCGGTTTGTCCTTTAAGGATGGTGGCGATAGCTCCGTAGATAAAAGCCGTTACTTCGCTGCAATGGTTTTGAAGTAAATAAGTTGTTTGTCCAAGTCGATATTGTTTCAGATTGAAGTAGAAGGTTGTGTAGATATTGGTAATGTCCTTCTGGCTTATCTGGAGGCACGAGTCTACGTTTTCTGGTGTGGTCTGATAGGATCTCATCGGCCGTCATTTATTAGGCTGACCTTAAACTCTTTTGGCGGGCAACCTGATTTGCAGTCAGTGTGTATTCCGGGCGTTATCGTCAAAGCCACATACACTGTCATCTTGATGAGTAGATTACGTAATACATCCGCTAACTTTTTACCGTCGGCGACAGTGAATGCTGGCAGCGCTTTCTTTACCTAACTTACTAAGCCGTCTTGACAGCATCGCGACAGCCCTGGGAAGTGATGTTGCATCCATATCTGCTGCCGTAACTGATTTGATGATATCACAGTGTATACAAAAAACAGTTGGCGCACGCAGACTACTCACGTCCATATATGCAATGAGGGGCATGGCTTTAACTCCTAGCTGTGGTTACCGCTGGGGACGAAGATTGGAAGTTAAATGATAGAATGCAGCTTTGCGACTTCTAATATACTTTAAGCGGTTGATGGTCTCAGATATATAAGGCAAAGGAGACGCTGTGTGCGTGGAAGTCATGAAACTTGCCGTCTTGGTCGGACAGTGTGAAATACAGTTTGGGATGTAAAGTTTCGCAAGGCAAGTAGAAGGCAAAGTTGGTGTGTATGTTAGACGCCGGCCTGGAATCTGGTCCAGAGTAAAGGTAGACCATAACAAGTGTCGTCCCTGGCGCTGATGCCCATGTAGCATGTAAGACAAATAGTGAAATGTACAATGACCGAAAATAGGTATACCGTTGTGGATCATTCAAACAGCTGGCTCAGCCTAACTGACCGCTATCGTTGCAGAAAGGGTTGGTTAAATGGCAACAATCAACTGTGCCGATCTCAGTTGCCTAGAGCTAGTGCTCTAGGAAGAGGCATATACCGCGCCACAAATGGCCCAAGCTAGGATCAAGCCTGAACATTTGGCTACATAATGACGGCCGACACAAGCCTGGTGAGGCCTCAGTAAACCGTGTAGATGACGCAAGCTACCGACACGACCTGAAATACTCGAACAACCGCAACATCCGGGAATAGCACAAAGCTGATGTGGGAAAAATCCATGACGTAAACACCATCGATGCGCCCAAAGTAGGAGAACACCTTCGTCGCATTCTCATATATATGTACAGTATAGTCAATACGTTGGTGGGCTTGCGTCATTAGTGTGTAAAGAGTCGGTCTCTCTAGCATTACAAAGGACTCTGCTGGATGTGGGGAGTCCTGCGTAAATACGTATGGACATGAATAGTCTGGGACATAACATATGTTTGGCGAGCCGGAAGCGTCGCCTGAAAAAACGACAGGTACTACAGTGACAATATAGTAGACATAAGGAGGGAGGCTTTAAACGATTGTTCATTGAAACTGTTGACGGCTTTGGTCTTGCTGCCTTGCTGAGTTTGCGTAGGGCTAATATCGCCTGCACTGTATGCGGTGAGATAATTGGGTCGGGTGCAGATCGAAATCACTTTGAGGTCGAGGTTTTTTATGTGATAAACAGTACTTGTCTATGATATGAGCGGGTTAAGTAGCCTCTGTCAACACGAGAAGCTACAAACACTTCACGTGTCATAATGTCTGCTAGTATTCGTTCCATATCGTTTGAACTAATTTTGGCCAGTGTCTGCCTCATACCTATGTCATGTTATATTGTACACAATGTATTGCATAGCTAATATTTCTCCATGAATTTATATTATTATTTGGAAATAAATATGTTCAATGTTTAGATTGTTTTAGAAATAAAGAATGTTCTAGAAACAGGTTGTTTGCCAATTTGCTCGTAAAATGGCTATGTTATTGTGTATTAGCTATTTATATAAATTTTGTTTCTTTCAAAATTCTTCATTCGATATCATAACATCAGTCGTTGTGGAATTAAAGTAAGCTGAGTTCAGTTGAGTGTATTTAATTCATTTATTTAAATTATCAATTGGAATTACAATATACATATTGATTTAGGACTAAACCAATATTCTGGATTTCTCATTAATTCGATCAAGGACGTTTTGAATTATATTATTGTGATACATCATTACCGTTTGAACGTTAGCACATTCGAGACTACTGGCAGATCAGCCCATTCAACTCTGGAATTCATTCGGAACACCACTGGAATTCATTTGGAATACTTTAGTTTTGGCTTTTTGATAGAACTTTTTAACTATTTAGTATATAAATCACAATAATGTGACTTCTTTATACATTTTAATTTTATATGCTCGGGAAATGCAACATTTGTTGACTTTTACAAAACCTTTTGGGGCCTCGAGTGATCTAAAGTGCTCTCCGTTACGGATCCCTGCCATCTCACCTCTGTCTGCATGGGTTCGAGACTAAGATTCGGCAAATTTGGGTAAGTGAGAAAGCTTGCCAGTAGCTTCTCGTGGGCTGGTGATTCTTTCCGGGGGTTTTCCGGGTTCTTCCTCCACCATTAATACTGGCCGCCATGTATAGCCTATATAAAAAAAAAACAATAAAAACAAAACCTTTTAGTTTTCGTTTCTTGTTTTGTTACTTAGTGTAAGATCATACAATTGTAGGAAAGGTTATTTGTTTTGTATCTCGGAGCCGCTGTCATTCAACTTCTGGAGATACTCGCCCTTAAGCTGCCTTAACAGTGTATTATGCAGTGGAGTGACGTGCACTTGCATTCTGGCATTGCTTGCAGGTAATCGGGTAATATTCCCTTGAGTGTGCTCCAGTACAGATATAGCGGCTCAGCCAGGTGGTTCATTCGTATCAATAAAAAGCCATCTAATGACAAACACAGTCGTCATTCAACCCATTCTACAGACATATCACCGTTTTACTGCCGACTATGTTGAATTCACATAAGCTCTTCTCAAGGATTCAGTGGGAAAGCGCTTGGGTCGATGTGGGATAACATTATGAACTGCGGCATAATTACCAAGTTAATATGGTGTGGAGCCATCAGACTGTAATCAGCAGGCTGCGAGCCCCGTGGGTGCTTGCTGCCAAAAATAGGCTTCTTGTCAGCGTTCTCTTAACTCCTGGATGCTAAGGTGGGTATCAGTGACCTCCAGCATGGTATATATTAACTGCATATAGTTACACCGGACTGAACAAAAATAAGGAGACAGTAATATTGATAAAAAGAGGTGACGCCAGCAAAAACTGTATTTTATTTTAATGTATTCCTTTTTGGTGAATTGAAAAGTAAATTTCCTCATTTCTTTATCGATGGGACAGAACATTAAACTGGGCTAGTCTCTCAATTCATTCCATTTTTATTTCTGTTTGTTTGTTTGATTAGGATTTTTAACGTAGCTTTAACAATTTTTCAGTTATATCGCTACGATGTCTGCAGTGAGGCTGTTTATAGTGATGTCTAGCACTGAGACATCATGCCGCAGACATGTAGCATGATGTCTCACCCAGTCACATTATCCTGACACCAGGCCGACCAGTCCTAACACTAACCTCTTAATGCTGAGCGTCAAGCGAGGCAGCTGTTAGTACCATTTTTGTAAGTCTTTGGTATGACTCGGCCGGGGATCGAACCGACGACCTCCCGCTTCCGGGGCGGACGCTCTAACCACTAGGCCACCGGTGCGGTATATTTTTTTTTTATTTCTGTTTAAATTATTGGATTGCGTCAATTTATGTGTGCCGCTAGACATAGGAAAGACCATGGATGAGTTCGATTTCGGATATCGACATCCTAGAGCAAAATTGTATCCTCTAATTGTCAAACCCTTTTACTTGTGTTTCCGCAGAGTAACTCCATTCATTATTTCATTTCAACCAGATTTATTGCGCAGCTGGATGTTGATGAGATCTGTATGGAGTTTAATTATCAGTTTAACATGTCGTTTAGTTTAATTATAGCCACAGATTGTCGGACCCCACCCACTTTTGTTTCCGCAAAGTAGCTTCACAAATTACAATTAGATTTAAACCAACTGTGGTTGATGAGAACTCCGGCACGTTTCATTGCCAGCATTATGTGTTGTCGTCAATAGAGATGTAACCCCTTTTATTTCTCCTCAACTCTCCAAATTATGATTGGATTTCATCCAAATTCGGTTCTCTGCTTGATATTGATTGGACTTTCTTCAGTGTTTGGCAACGTTTAGCGGTCTAATGCCAGTGATCGTCAGACCCAATAACTTTATTCTCTGTAAAAATAAGACACTTTTTTTATATTATTGATTAGTTTGGAACCACATTTTGTAGATATCTTGGCCTTAATGATGCCATTGAAAAGAAGGGTACATAAATTGCTTGAAGTGTTTTGTTCACTCCAAGAAACAAATGATGCAAGTATTCTTTTCCGAGACCATAAGACGACTGATCTGGTGCTGTGGCAGGCCATTAAGCCAGAACCCACACTTATATGTGACCTTGATTCTATTTTCAAACTATCTTTAGTTTAAACTGATGATGTGTTTGCGTGTGTCTGGCGTAGATTTCATTTTGGAAAAAAAACAACTTTAAAAAACATTTTCTGACTCAATTTGTATTAGGTTTGAATTATAATATATATATATATATATATATATATATATATATATATATATATATATATATATATATATATATATATATATATATATATATATATATATATATATATATATATATATATATATATATATATATATATATATATATATATATTCTATCCTGTATATTTAATATTCCTTAAGCAGTTAGAGCCTTTAATGTGGGAGGTGGCAGGTTCTTACCCCGGCCGTGTCATAACAAAGACAAAAGTTGTTCTTACAGCTGCCACGCTTGGTGTTCAGCATTAAGAGGTTTGCGTTGGGATTGATCGGACTACGTTAGGGTAATGTAACTGGATAAGACATGATACCTGATGTCTTCGGCCGTATGCCCCAGTGCTAGACATCACTATAAACTGCCACACTCCCACAATCCAATCAGCCTCTTAGGGAAGCTGGTGTTGACCCATTTCTCATTTACCTTTCTAAATCTCAGTCTTCTTGTTTCATGTTTTTTATTCATTGAATTCTCATAATCTCGATTGGTACGAGAATTCCATTTGATCAACCAAACAGCGAACACAGATATGATCTTTTGAACACACCCAACCAAATTTATAACCACAAAACAACTTTACTTGAACAACTCAAATAGTCACTCTGACACTTTAAAGCAGGTATTTTGTTTTTCTTAGGATGAATTTCACTCGAAAGAAGTGATTTTCATCGGCTAGTAGGACGGTGGTGACTTCTATAGTACACTCTGTACTTACCTAGGGACATTGATAAGTGTTTTAAAACAAAAATTTCTTGTAACTTACTCATTTTGATACAATTGCACAGGTGGCTCACACATCATTGGTGTAGTAGAACATCCTTTACTATAACTGGATCAAATTAAAAAAAAAAAAGTCAAAGGGACTACAACTCCATGGACAACACAAGCATTCATATACACATATGACCTTTTTAGAAAATATAAGGTAGTCTTAATCCAGGACTATCAGTCCCCCGCAAAACAATGTTGCAGTACTAAAGAAACAAAATAAATACCATCAAAATAATTCACAACACAACAAATATAGCATTTACACTTTTGCACATGTCCTATGGAGTTGTATATCAACAAAATACCTAGGGTGTGAACGCCTCGGGTTTCTTCGTTGGTGGCCGGGTGTGCGTTTCTTCTTGCTGCCTCTGCGTGTGGGACGACGATGAATTGCCTTCTGGACCTTTGCCTCCTTTTCCGCCTCCTGATTCCTATTCGACGGTTGATGGGGGGAGATGTGGATGGGACTTGCCTGTCTCCCTGGGGCCTCCATCTATATCGATAGTTACTTTTTAGTAATTCGATATAACGCCCTATTTAATAAGTGTAGAAAGGGAAATTAAATGTTTAGCTACATGCTAAATATAAAAGTTGTCCAAATGTCCCTTCGTGGACGGTGATAACTATAAAAATACAACTTGCATTGCATCGTAGCGGTATGGCTCAAATTTTTTAAAGCTACAATAAAAATTAAAACACGCACATACATATTTAAAATTTATTCTCTAAACAGTTATTTGGGGAAAATGATCAAAGATTTTTGTTAATGCTCATCTAACAAAGTAGCCTGTATGAATTTGCAATTATAAACATTGCAAGAGTTACAAATCGTCGACAAATTAAGAACGGACCATTTAGGGCGGGGTGGCTAATATGTGTTTTCGAACCAGAATATACTTTTTCTTTAACCTCAAGTTAGTTACTTTTTTTCAAAAAAAAATGGATAGCAGGTAATTAACACAATTAATGGGTAACCAACAAAACAAACTTGGACGAAAAGTGAAGCTAATTGTACGCCATCCCTTAAAAACTTACATGACCAGTTGCTACAAATATGAACAATAGACTAGCTTTTGAAGTACTTCATACATGTGACACGTCACAGAACAGTTGCAAAACGTTTTATTTAAAAAAAAAAAAAAAAAGATAATACGCAGAAGAATGCGACAGCAAAGTGATGGTAATGTGAATAAGCCAGCAAACTGTAGTACACGTTGACAAGGGACATAACTCCAGTGGAAATATATCAAATCTGCTCATTATTGAGCTTGTTTGTGGTGCTTCTTAAGTAGGTCGGACTGTTTATCTAGCGTCTTTAATAGTCATGGTTCCAATCTGAACAACGCAAGTGAGTCTAAAATTACCCCAAGTAGTGACCAATTGGTTTTATGACCATCAAGGACTCAAACAAAACCACAATAATTGTTATTAATATATCACACGATTAAAAATAAACACCTAAAGAGAGGTAGTTTCGTAATTCATTTTATCGCGGTCCGTCCTTAGTTTTCTCATAATTGTAATAATGAAATAATACAATATTTTCATTCGCGTGAACATCTGCATTTACAAGGAATACATATTCAGAGTTCAAATATACAATGACATAAAGCAAAAATGGATAATATAATATATTATTTTATTGCACTAATACTTTTAGGATTTCTTACACATTACTCGAACTTCATATGTGTTATTGATATTAAAGTTTAAATGTGATTTTATCTTTTTTCTTTATAATAAACACTTATTCAGAGTCGCGTTAAAAACGATGTTTTCTTCAGCTAATATGCAAACAATATAATATTTGTTAAAAAGTTCCATTAAGTATTGACGAAGATACAAATGCCTCCCCCTCTAAATAGAGAACCGTGGTAACTCAGTCGATACATCATCCAATTTGTAATTCAGATGTTCAATAACCGCCAAGGCCAGACCGGGTCGGTTGCTTCAATTTTTCATAAGGACTGCGCTAAGGTTATACGATTCTTGGCATAATATAGCCAATAATATGTTACAAATACCGATGTAAACCAATAAATCTACTCACACATCCCCCAACACCCCAAAACGCAGGTGAGCACCCCCATTACCGAATATTTAACACTCCACCCGCATTATTAAAAGTCCAGTCTGTAACTGATTTGCTAAATGTATCATCCATCTTTTTCAACCCAAACCAACTAAAGATTGTATTGTTTTGCATTGCTTCTGTGACTTCATATCAAACTTTAATTAACTTTTTGATAAATGTATTTTGTTGTCTTTGAACTATTCACAAATAATTTCATTTTTATTTGAGAAAGCGATACAAAATTATTTTAGTTTCAATTAATATAAACTGTCATAATTTGTATTTCTAAAATGTATCCTCCAGGGTTACGTTTCATTCAGTCAGAGATGTTTTAATTAAATTAATGCAAAATGATGGAGGACTGATCAACACCACGGCCAGATCGCAATCAGAATGACATCTGTTTCAGTCAAATCATTAAAATATGTTGCCAAAGGCGACGCAAATGATATGGGATAGCATCGTATATATCATTGTCAATTCACTGCTAAATTAGTTTTGTAAATAGATGTCGTATTACAAGGCTTCCACATTCTGAAGCATATACATTTTGAAATGCTTGTCATACTTTTAGGTGACCGAGTGGTCTAAAGCGCTCACCGTTCCGGATCATTGTCTTCTCACCTCTGTCCAGAAACAGCCTTAGGATGTGCGGGGGCCCAAGGCAGCAAGCGATGAGCGGGGCCCCAAGCAAAATAATTGCATTGCGGAGTTGATTTCCGTCAGCAAGGCGGGACCCAAGACGGTTGCCTCATTCGCCTTGTCTTAGGACTAGACCTGCCTGTCTGTGTAGGTTCGAGTCTCAGGCTCGGCTAACGTGGGTACATGAGAAAGCTTGCCAGTAGCTTCTTGTGGGTCGGTGGTTCTTCCTGAGGGTTTTCCAGGGTTCTTCCTTTTAACACCAAAATTGATATCGATAGAAAGAGGTTTGACTCTTTATTGTGTCCCTGGTGTAAAATCACTACTGTGATTCCTGTACTCTAAATCACAAAAGTCTCTGGACAAAGGTTACTCATTAACGGTTGAATATTTATATATATATATATATATATATATATATATATATATATATATATATATATATATATATATATATATATATATATATATATATATATATATATATATATATATATATATATATATATGTATGTATATATGTGTGTGTGTGTCGATAATAACTAGACTATATCAATTCTATATGATGCTATGTTGGTTAAGAACCACTTCATTTGTCCAATATACAAATAAAAAATGTCATTACTTCTATTTAAAACAAAAGTAGGAGTAAATACTCGATACTATATTTATCAGAAAATATTATTTCTCTGCAAAGCTCGGAATTTTCGCTGATCATTATATCAGAGGCGTAGCGAGGGGGGGGGGGGGGGGGGGGGCGGGGGTACATATGTCCCCGGGCGCCAAGGTACAGGGGCGCCAAAATGAGGCTTGCAACATTACATTATAATAAGAAAACAAGGGTAATAAATCTATCACAAGATCGCTGGGGCGCCAATTTTATAGTTTGTCCCCGGGCGCAAAATATCATCGCTACGCCTCTGCATTTATATTCCTATTGACAATACAGCGCGGACAGACATGATTTGAATATTCGACATTTTGCTAATGATGTTAAATTGAAATTATGTGTGTAAAACCGATTTTCATTTTTCAAGTTAAAATTATATGTTGGTATCGTAAGATATTAGAAATCATGAAAATTGTTACAGGCAAATTAATTCATGTATCTAGAAGAAAATATACATATTTCTAAGTATGAAGGCTGCATGTTGAAATTATTTACTTAAACTCACTTCTATGAAATTTCGTCTGGTTTCATCTGCATGCTTTAGCATGTAACAGTGTAACAGTATTGTCGGTTTCCCTTCCTGATAATGATTGTATCCTAGAGAAATATATATATATATATATATATATATATATATATATAGAGAGAGAGAGAGAGAGAGAGAGAGAGAGAGAGAGAGAGAGAGAGAGAGAGAGAGAGAGAGATGACTAAGGGTTACTTCCCTTTAACTATGCTTGCTCTGGAGCACACGCAGTCACAAATTATAGAAACCATTGTTATCTTGGTAATATAGCAGATTTTACAATACGCTTTGCTGCTTGTTTCCAAGTGTACATTTTCACGACCATCTAATTTTGTTTTTGAGTCCAACGAAGTATGCAATACTGTTTATGTCTAAGATTACATCATAATGGATGCTTTAGAGGGAGAAAAATGTTAAGTGACTAAATTAGTTATTAAATCCTAGGAGATACCTAAACAGTGAGACTGGAAGGATCAATATTGTTTACGGCAGTACCAAATTTATAACTTCTTCATGAAAATCAGCATCACAATATATTCGGTTCATTATGTCCGGTATATCTAGGTTCATTATGTCAGGTATACCTAGGTTCATTATGTCCGGTATATCTAGGTTCATTATGTCCGGTATATCTAGGTCCATACAGTATATTACGACTAATCAGTCGAACAAAACTAGATCATTATCTACTGGCAGATAATGCGACGTTAGATCAAGAATTATGATTTTTGCAGCTGGGTACGACCAGAAACCAGAACAAGTCCAACTTGGATTAAACCACTCACAGGACAAATTCAGTTTCAATAGCGAATCTATGCAAACCCCATGATATTAAAAATTCAATAACTTCAACATTTTGAACGCAGCTCAGTGCTTTTTAATAATCAAACTTACATCAGTATATATATATATATATATATATATATATATATATATATATATATATATATATATATATATATATCCTTGATGACAGCTTATGTGTAATGAAAACCATATGAGTCACAACATTTACTTGTGCTTAAAACATATGCTTCCAATACCACACCAGTCCGGTGTTGAGTTGAGTAATAAGCCTTACAAACTAAAGTCAGTAAAAGGACTAAAATGCTATCAATAAAACAATGTATTTCTTGCTGTTTGTTTCTTCAGTTTTACAACCTTGATAAGCTCTCAAGCGATTCTTTTTACTAAAATCTTACATTCATTATCAACCAATCATGGGTCACCCAAACCTATATGTACTCTATTTATGTTCACCCATTTCTGGACTGGTTCCCATGTTTTTTGTAATATTATTTGTAACTTGAGTCTTAAATGTGAGGCTGATTTCTTCCACTAAGGATTAGCTGATCCAGACGGCATGTAATTAGGCTGTTGGCATGTCCATTTCATCAGCTGATCATTGCATCGATGATTTTCGCTTTCAGTTCACTTATTTCTGTAGATATGTTGACCTGGGGAATATCGACAGTATTCCCAGACAGAGATTTGAATATAATGAATTAACAAGTTCTATTAATAACCCAATAAGTGCCACTGCGACCTTAGTAGTAATAGGGGACACTATAGCCTCAATGGAAAATCCAGTCAAAAAGTGCTTGGGACACTATAGCCTCAAGATTTATAGCCTCAAGGGAAAATCCAGTCAAAACCAGCTTGGGACACTATAGCCTCAAAACAGCTTGGGACACTATAGCCTCAAGGGAAATGGAACATGGGGGATCTGTATAGCGTCAAGGGAAATTGAACATAGTGGGTCTATATAGCCTCAAGGGAAATGGAACATAGTGGGACTATATAGCCTCAAGGGAAATATAACATGGGAAATAAAACAAGGGAAAAAAAGGGTGGCAATGAAAGCTACTATCTTTTCGAGACTTATGAGTGGCCCTGAAAAGGGCCTTTGGATACTTCTTTTTCTTTTATTTTCTGTCGTTGTTCCACCACCTTTTAAGTTTACCAATGATTCCCGTTTTCTTCTTCTTCTTCTTTTCGTCCTCGGGAATCCAGTCAGGATGTCCCATAGCTCGAAACTTTTCCTGAACTCTCATCCATCTTAGATTGAGTAGATCAAAGTCCTCTTTCTTCTTTTTGTTCTTTTTTTCCTTTCTCTCCTTAGACCAGTTTTCTTTAATCTGGATCACCTGTTCTTCCATCACCATTCTCATCATTGCTTCTGCTTTCTTTAGCCTGTCTAGACCCCACTGCACATATTCCCACTCTATGAGATGTAATGTTTCTTCTAGAAAGCACCTGACTTTGATGACATGATCAAGTGCCTGCTTCAAATCCCCTATTCTTATATATTTTCTTTTAATACGTCTTCTTAATTTCTGGTCTTCCTCCTCTATCATACCTTCTAATAGATCTCTTGCTAATTTCAGTTGGCTTACAAAGCCATGGTTACTTTGAAATTCTTCCTCAAGTCTTTCCACTTCATATTCTGCATCAAGGATCCCAAACCAACTGTCTCGGAGTTGGATAAACAATTCAAAATTCATCTTGATGTGTTCAAAATTGAATGGCTCCAAGGACTGACGATTGCTTATATATATCTTAAGCACGGACGTGAAAGTAAACACCCCCCTACATTCACTTGTCATATTATATACTATCCACAAACCATATCATTTACTATCCAAAATCACACCCTATACTAACCACACACACACGGGGAAGCAGCCAAAACAAACCATACTATATACTATCCAAAATCACACCCTATACTAACCACACACACGGGGAAGCAGCCAAAACAAACCATACTATATACTATCCAAAATCACACCCTATACTAACCACACACACGGGGAAGCAGCCAAAACAAACCATACTATATACTATCCAAAATCACACCCTATACTAACCACACACACGGGGAAGCAGCCAAAACACACCATACTTTATACTATCCAAAATCACACCCTATACTAACCACACACACGGGGAAGCAGCCAAAACAAACCCTATTATATACTATCCAAAATCACACCATATACCATCTAAATAGAGTCAGTGTTTATAATCACACTACTCCTCTCTCACACCCATTGGCAATTGACATAGTATTTCTTTTCTTGTTATTTGGGTAGCCCTGAGAAGGACTGTTTTTTAAACTTCAAAATACACCTGGCTAATGCTGGCATCTCCCAGGTCTAGCCCCACACACACATCTCCTACTCCAATCATTCTCCCAATTCACTCTTGTGATTGGGAGCGCAGAGGGAGAATGAGTGGCTTCACTATCCCAGTCTTCACTTTGTGGGATAGTGAAAGTCTCTTCATTTCTTCCTCTATTCCGCAACCGTGGATGAGGCTGTGGTTGTTGCGGCTGAGACTGTGGTTGTTGCGCCCAATTCACTCTTGTGATTGGGAGTGAAGAGGAAGCTGCCTGTGCTTGACGAGCTGATTCTGGTGGTGAAGGCGTCCTCACCTCAGGTTTCACCCGACAGGCTTTAACCATCATGCGGTGAGGCAAGATCGGTCTTTTCTTCTCCTCCTCTTCTTTCTTTTTTCTTTCCTCCTCTTCTTTTTCAGTCTTGGCCTGCTCTGCTATAGCCTCCATAGCCAGTTCATCCAGGAGACGCCTAGCATTCTCCAGGTGCATTTGAAGCTCTCTCAATTTTTGAAGTCTACTCATCTTTGGTGTTGATGCGTCAACGATGGGTAGCCAGACTGACGAGTGCTTCTTTATATATAATTCAAGCGCGGACGTGATGGAAAACACCCCCTAGATCCAAAAATCTTACAGTATCTCTATCATTACCAAAACACGCGGACGTGATGGAAAACACCCCTAGATCCAAAAAACTTACATTATTCCTATCATCATCAAAACAAGCTGACTTTTAAAATAAAACACTCACTCACTTTTATACTTGACTCCTATTAATTATACATTGAACAAGTTATTTTGAAAAAATACGTTGTGCTTATAGACGCACTTCAAAACAAAAGTAAAAAGAGACAGTGATTATAGACTCACTTCTAATTTTTTTCTAACTTCCTCACATACCATAAGCAAATTGAATGATTAATTCTTTTCGAGAATATTGGGTAGCCCTGAAAAGGGCTGTTTTTTTTGTGTTTGTGTGTACGAGGAAGGATGGCAATCTTTTATCGTCTAAGATTGCGTCCTCGTTTGGCTACACGATAGGGTCTGCTTCTTCGGAAAGAGAAAGAGAACTCTTTCGTGTCCACACGACAGTCGACAAAACTTCTGTCTGGTTCCTGCTGCTGTTGTTGCTGTTGCTGCTGCTGTTCTCTCTGCTCTCTCTGCTGCTTTTGAAGTCGATACTTCTCAGTCCATTCTTCTTTCTCTTTTTGAATTTCCTCTCTGAAGAGTTCTTCTATGAGGTCTTCCGTTACTTGTAGCATTCTTACATTCTCAATCTCTTCAGGCTTTGGCATCAGATTGTGTCTGATACGATGCAGAGTGACATAAGCTTCGTTCAGCTTAGCTAGTCTTGAGCACATCTTCGTAGTAGGATGAGTCAAACAATGGATGGCCAGACTGGAGACTACCCCTGCTTTATATGGTTCAAGCGCGGACGTGATGGAAAACACCCCTCTACGGTTTAGGGCTTGGAAACGTTAAGATAGTTTGATGTGAGGGATAGAAAGAAAAGTCAAAGAGCATTTATATGAATACAAATGTAAAACAAACGACAGACGCATTGGTTTTCAAAACACAACATTTTTATTCAAATAACAAACATTATTTCAAATAACAAACACAATTTTTTCAACTAACAAACATTATTTTCAAATAACAAACATTTTTTTAAATAACAAACATTTATTTCTTCCATAACACTAATACAATCTCTTTTGACATGGTTGACAACGTTGTGAATTAAATTGAGATTTCCACTGTTGGAAGTCATTGGGCGATTGATGTACACTACGTTTCCTAGCTAAAGACAACAGATAGCCATAATGGTCACAAAACCATCGATCTACTTTGTCATCGTTTCGAGACGAATGACGATCAAAATAAGTCACTAAATGTTCTAAAGAATATCCAAGACTGCGATGATGCAGATAATAGATACAATATTGTCCACACACCATAGAATCTGTGCTTTGTAATTTCACATTATTGAATCGTGTCGTCTGAGCATTTCTTCTCATAAAGTCAATGATATCATCTTCGAAAGGAGGCAATCCATACGAATCAAAATACTCCGCACATCCCTCTTGAGGAAAGTAGACAGCTACCCAGTGAGTTCCTGGAAGATGACTGTCATCTGTGTTGATGACATAAGCTTGATTCTCTTGAGGTTTGCGATGAGGTAGTTCATCTTTAGCACACACGACAGGATTCCAAGAAGCAGTGTACGAACTACGGTTCAAAAGATAATAAAGTTCCCAAGTATCCATTTTTTGTTGTGTAGCCTTGTTTTTTTCTCTCCTTTCTTCACAGGTGATGATAAGTCATCAATTCGATCCAGACTTTTTGCTTGAAACGGTCTGACAAGTAACTGATGGTTTGCTTCGTCTCTTTACTCTTGGCCAAGAGAGCTTCGATGCGATCAATTTCTCGAGTAAACAATGGAGGAGAGGAATGATCACGTAAGCCTTTATACCACTGAAGTAACACGTCTTCTTCGGAGATGAGACTCCAAGCTTCGTTCAGATAATCATCCAATTTTTCTTCTTGACTCATCATCATACATTTATCGTGTTGAATTTGACTGGGATGATCGATTTGACATCCATAACAATCTTTTTTAATCATGTCTCTCATTTTATCTTCCAAGTGTTGTGCAAAACAAGCCACTAACTGTTGTTCCTGTTCTGGCCATCTGGATTGCATGATCACTACTTCTTCTTCTTTTTGGTCTTGAGGGTTTGCTTTCTCTGTAACCTCCCATTCCATGGATTCTCCACTATTCAAAGAGGGACAAGGGTCTTCCATAGTGTCTAATAGTCTAGAATGACTTCTCTCAAACTGTTGATTTCTATGGTATTATCGAATTCAGCATACAGAATGACATTCACCGTTTCGTCAAGAGCCTTTGCAAACTGAAGTTCCACACGTATCTGCCCAGATTTTATAGGGTGGAAATGTCCCTCGTCGCTGCCTTGGTCTGGAGTGAAATCAAAAGCCCACAACGCGTAACCTCCTGCATAATCTTCGTAGGAAATACCGTGACTGGTGTTGGTTCCTAACTGTCCTGTGGCTTCGTACAGTGACAAGTACGACCTCAAGTAATTCTTCGCGGCAAACTTGGGTTCGAAGGGTCTGGTACACAAAGTTTTGCCATCGCGACTGACTTCGATTTTGGATACTCCGTAGTGCTTAAACTCGAAAGGATTTTGAGTGTAGGCACCGTTGAAGGCTGCATTGCTGACGATACCAATGAATAAACGTTTGGGTAACTGTCCTTGGAACAGATGATCTTCGATCTTAGATTGGAGTCCAGCGGCAATGGTGAACGTTTTGACTTCCACGCGTCGTATCGGATACTTGGCTGTCGTTCTGCCTGATATCATTTCCCACTTTAGGTAACACTTCCACACGACGCACGTATAACTTGGCTTCTTGGATACTGATTTTACAGTGGTGGATAGTCTTCTGATCAGCAGCTTCAGGTTCATGAGCTATCAAATGGAAAGCAGCACTGCTACGATTTAGTCTCAAGCGAATATCCACTCCGTTCAGCAAATACTTCTCTTGAAACCACATGTCCAAATGCAAACGATCGCACAGTTCTAAACTACGTCCAAGAATTTTCTTTCGACGCTCGATAAAACCCACATTGTGGGTATTGTTGGCTTCTGAGGCTGTGGCTGCGTCGTTAAACTTATCTGCGGTGTCAGGTTTCCATACCACGCAAGCATCTAAATGAGTGTTCTTGGCTTCTTTTCCGTACGTCAAGAGATTTTCGAGGTACGCTCGGTAAGGGTAAGTATCCATGCTACTGCTGACCAGTTTGTTATTCATGTACAAATCCACTTCGCTGAACAAGGAATGCATGAAATTGTTGACGGGAGCTGCTTGGGTATCGGCTGCTAGAGCGGAGCCGTCCGTTTTGGTGACTTTCAGTTTCAAATACAAGTAACTGTTGTTGAGATCGATGTAATCTTCGGGTTGTCCTTTGATTTCAAACTCGATGGGAGCTGAATCCGTCAAAGAGGAGACGGGATGAAATTCGACCCATTGGGCTTCTTGCATGGTCGTCATGGTGGGTGGCATGGCAAAGAGATCTAGTTCCGACTTGGAACAGGCACAAGATTCTTGGTGCATCATTTTTTCTTTATGTTTTTTTCTTCACTTTTAATAATCAAAAATGTCTAAGTCTCGAGAGGTTCTTTTTTTCTTCGTCTTTCGAACTTTAGAGGTACGGAGACTTTTGAAAGGGTGCCTTCGTCGTCGCTTTCTACCTTGTCCTTGCTGTGTCGTCAGGGAAGCAGGAATGCCAGACTCGGTACCGTTTAGGGCATTTATAGGACTTTCTCGTCGACCCAAAATCTCTTTACCCGTTTGAAGCAAGACATTTTTGCCTGCTCTCAAAAAAGCTTCTTTAGGGTTTTGTTTGTCAATGAGAACATTGTGAAGAAAATCTTTGCCGTGAGTCAATGCGGCATCTTTTAAGGCGTGCAATCCTCGTGTCACCATCGGTTTCAAAACAGGGACCACAGAACGAAAGGCTGATTTAAACATATCTCCTAAACCATGTCCTCGTTGTCGAGCGACTCCTCGGTACACAGGATACATCACTTTTTCAGTTGTTGGAGAATCGTTTTTGAAAATGGAGTTTCACTGTGACTTTCCCTTTGGTAAATGGAATATTTTGACCTAGTTCTCCTTTTATAGTAATGTTGACACTGTCGAAATACGACTTACTGACAGGTAAATAATGAGGATGTACAAATTCACGGTGAATGTGATAGGTATTTCCACCTTCCTCGTCAGCGGCGACGGCAGAATCCACTTTGAAAGGAATGACACGTAGTAACGGTACAGAGGTGTGTCCTACCACGTTGTACTCTACCACATCGGAGTACACAAACATCAAGTTGAGTCCTTGGTTCAATTCTACAGGGAATCGAAAATATCTTGCAAACATGATGTTACTGGTTATGGATGGTATTTGCTTTTTGTTCTTGAGCGACTCGGTGTCTCCACCTAAAATCTCAAACAATTCAGGACAAAAGGTAATGCCTATCATTTCATCCTCTGGAAATTTGATCATGAGACGACGAGCCACTGAATAGTACTCAAAGGTAACACTTTTTTTGACGGATAGTTTATCCAGGGCTTTACCAAACACAGCATTAAACCTGGCAGCAAGTGTAGTCACTAAATGTTGACCACTAAAATAATAGCCTGCAGGAATGCTGATCACATGAGTGGACAGGGTTGAAGTTGTGGGTCCAACTGATGATTTCTTTGTGTCAATGCCAATGATGCCTCGTTCGATTAAGGCTTTTTGCAATTGCTCGTCTTTCACTTCTACTGTAAAAATGTTTTGATTTTCGACGATGTTTTTGATTTGTGACGGGTGTATTATTTCCACTAAAGCCACTTCCCAATGAGCATCTTGATCCAAATGCATGGCTTGAGGTAATTTAGACGTGTAACAACACAATGTGTTGTTAGGAAACACCTTCATGGAACTGTCACTGGGTAACGTTAAGTAAAATTGGTTCATAGTGTTGTTCATAATTCCAATGTTGTTCTGTCCGAGGAGTTACTCGAGGTTAAAGGAGTGTCTAAAAGAGGATTGTGATTGGAAGGGTGACTGTCAGGAGAAGGACTAACGTTGGACGCAAGACTCCCAATATTGTTACTGTTGTTCCCGTTGTAAGAGTATTTCAGGGAAGGATTAGGAAGAAGATACCCGATGCAACTGCTGAGTAAAATAGTCCACAATTGTTTGTCTCCTTGTTGCAAACTCAAATTAGCAATGGCTGCACCGATCACACAATACACCACAAAGATTTGACAGAAAAAGACGATTTGGGTTTTAGGGACACGTTCTCCACACCACACCCACAAGGGTTGCTTTTGTAAATCTTGCAGAGATGACGTGGGTGAAGGAGTAGTCACTGTGGATGCTGAAGCTGTATTGAAGGGCATGATGGTCACTTCTTTTTATAGTCGATGACTTGGGCAGCGTCAATCCAAGAATCAAAACTAGGAGGATATCCTTTCCAACGTACTTTGACTTCTTTGACACGACGTTTTCCTACTTTACGGGTTCTTCGTTCGAGAATGCTTTCAATGTCGTACACGTCGTCTTCTTTTTTGGTAACACGTTGTAACTCAGGCAAGTAAAACGTTCCTTTTAATACTTCTCCGTTCATGTCTTCCAATTTATAGACGGTAGGATGACGATCGCTCACTCGTCCAGTAACACGAAACAATTCGGTGGTCCAATTGGGTAAGTAACCTTTGTCGAAAGTGCGTTTGGTTTTACCAATGCGAACCCAATCTCCCGGGGTTAACACTTCTCCACCTTTCTTGGGGACAGCCCTCGTTCGGGACGTACCAAACAGACGCTCAAAAACAGTCACTTCGTTGTCGGGTGTCACCTCTTGTGGGGCCCGTCCAATGCTTCTATGGTAAGATTGATTGTAGGCTTGGACTAAGTGCGGTAAGACGTCGATGTACTTGAGAGTGTGTTGATGCGTAAAATATTTCCACATGCGTTCTTTCAAGGTACGTTGAAAACGTTCCACGATACTGGCTTTGGTTTCAGGATTTTCAGTGGTGAAAAAATGAATGTCACGTTTCTTTAATTCTCGTTGGAAAGCTTGGTTTAGAAATTCGGTGCCTTTGTCGGTTTGCCATCGAAGAGGGTGACGACCACTTTGTTTCAACACCAGTTGCAAAGCTCGTACTAACTCTCCGCTCAATTTGGATGTCAATGGTACGACCCAGGCAAATTTAGAAAAGACGTCGATGACACAAAACAAATATTTGTAGCCACGATTGTAGGTGGCTAAATGAGAGACATCGGCTAAATCGGCTTGCCATTGATGATCGATGCCTTCCACTTGAGTGCGACTTCTGTGAAATTTTCGTCGAATGGGTTTGTGTAAAGTGTACGTCGCTTGTTCTTGTAACCATCGTTGTACTGCTGGTAAACGGAGCTTTTTCAGGCGAGTTTTGGCAGCACGATACAATTTCTGAATGCCTCCGTAACCTGCAGGGTGAGCTGGATCGTAGTAAATGCTGGCTAAGACCTTCTCCATGGTTTAGGTTAATAAGTGACCCACTCTTCGAGGATATTGCTTTGGGTGGGACGAAATGGGGGTTGTTTGGAAACGGTTTTACGTGTCCGATGTGCCACAGGAGTTGACGTCGAGGGTGGTGGTGGTGGTGGTGGTGGCAGAGGTAATGAGATAGCTTTGGTCTTCTTTTCTTTTCTCACCTCTGGTTTCCTTTCTTTCTTTTTCACTTCTGTTGAAGCAGGAGTAGCCATCATCTTTTTAACCCAAGTTTTGAGTTCTTCTCGTTGGGGCGTGGTAGAAGGGGTTAATAAGGAAGCGGCAATCTTACTCGGAATGGGAGTAGCAGTGGGTGTTTGAAAGAGATCATGGGGTTCTTTTTCTTCCTTGGGTAATGGTGGGGTGACGTCTGTTTTGGCTACTGTAGAGGGTAAAGGCGACGGATTATTCATTAGTGCCTTCAAATCGGACAGTGTGGGTAGAGCTGTTTGTTCCACAGCTTTTCGATGAAAGAGTTGTAGTCGTTGCAGAAGTTGACCGTACTTTTGCGATTTTTCGGTTTCGGACAAATCGTGGCGATGCAGCAAGGATTGCAATTCGTGTTGTAATTGGGACATCTCGTTCAAATCAGGATTGGGTGGTAAATGGGGGGTACGTTGTTCTTGCCAACGATGGTATTCCATCCATCGTTTGTAAGGAACTAAAGTCAGTTTTCGTCCTTCCATGGGCTTCCAAAGGTTACGTCTGAGATCGTGGTGCTTCATGGATCCCTTTTATCTTCTGGAAGGATCATACATATTGCTACCCATACCTTGGGGTCATCCCTTGGTGCATCCCCGGGGCCATCCCTTGGTGCATCCCTGGGGACATCCCTTGTGTCATCCCTTGTAAAAAACCTGGTAATATGCTGGATAGGATACCGGATTTCGCTAATCCTCCCAACACAGGAAGAAGAAAAGGTAAAAATCCTCCGCGTTGCACCAACATTTTTTTCTTTTGACGGACGGGTATTTTCTTTTGGACCATTTGACGAAGAACGTGTCGATGTTTGGCTAAGCATTTTTTCTGGTGTGAAGACAAAGGTATCGTGCCTTTCAAGACATTCAAACAACATTCGCACACGGTATCGATGACATCTTTGGAAGCCGTTTTAATGATTTGTTTTCGCATGGGTGGAGAGGCTTTGGACAGGACAGACAACACGTCTCCGTGTTTGACCAAACGAGGAGGTAGTCCTTTCCTTTTCTTTCCTTTGTGGGATGAAGAAGAATGTTTTGTGCGAGGTGACATCTTTGCTTGTTCGTTCCACAATGCCACTGACGTCCATGACTTGAAACACACCCTCTTTTATCTTTTTTTTTGTTGTGCCATCACTTGATTTATAAGTGGTATCACTTTTTCTGGAAAGAGATCATGGGGTAGGAAAAATCCTCCGCGTTGCACCAGCATTTTTTTCTTTTGACGGACGGATATTTTCTTTTGGGTCTTTGGACGATGAACGTGTCGATGTTTGGCTAAACGTCCTTTCCTTTTCTTTCCTTTGTGGAGTGTAGAAGAATGTTTTCTGCGAGGTGCCATCTTTGCTTGTTCGTTTCACAATATTACTAGTGTCAATGACTTGGTAGACACTCTCTTTTATCTACTTTTTGGGGAACTACCGCTTCGTCAAAAAGGTAACAATGTCTTTCACAAAATTACCAAAGGATCCTCCTTTTTGGTGACTCTTCTTTTTCTTTAAAGGTCTACGTCTTTGGAGGGAAGGACGTTGATGTTTGGTTTTAAAGCTTTTGGTGAGATGACGAGATTGTCTTTTTCCAGCTCCTTTTTGGACAGCAGAACGACGAGGGTAGTGGCGGTGGTGGTGTGCATGTTTTTGAGGAAGCATCCTTGAGTGTTCACCATCAGCACAGAAAAAATACTGATTGACGTCGTGGTCTTCAAGTCATATTTTTATACTGGAATGCGACGCCACTGATTATCTTTGCGTCGTATCAACTTCATGGCAGGTAACACACGTCGTGAAGGAGTTCGCAATGGACTCAATCGGGACAGTTCTTGTTTGGACAAATCTAGTAAACTCTTTAACATGCCAGATCTTTCTTGGACTTTGACTTTCGGGGCAGGTACTTTGTGAGCAGCTGCTACTGCCGCTAAGGTGGATGAGGGTGTCTCCGGTGGAGGAGACGTTTTGGGAGACGCAGATTTCCAATGTTTCATCAAATTAGGAAAAACGGGTGTCAAATTGGGTTTGGCTGGCATCACCCGCAACGGAGAAGTGGCAGCCCCTGAGGCTACTGGCAACGTAGTCCCTGCCAAACGTCCTTGTAGATCTTTTCTTACAGGTCGTGGTTGACGAAGGTAAGGTTGTGTCCTGGCCGAAGTGCCTCTTTTGTGGGTGACCGCTTTTTTCTGTGGACTTTTCTTTTTCTGTGCTTTGGTCTTGGTACCCTTGTTCTTTTTCTTAGGGGTTTGTTTGGCTTTTTTTGTTTTCTTCTTGGGGTGAACTTTGGGAGTATTGGGATCCCATTTTAAAAGGGAACGAATGATGACACCTCCTAGAGAACCACTACCTCCAGGTTTCAATATGATTTGCTTTTTGGTGTGAGTGTCAATGCGAGGATTGGCCAGTTGCGTCAAGGCTACTTTGTTTCTGTCAAAAAAGCGTTTGGTTTGATGTGGAATGTGAATGATGCCTTGCAGAAAAAGCGTTTGGTTTGATGTGGAATGTGAATGATGCCTTGCAGTATTTGACGTGCTGTCACCGTAAACCATCGTAAGACTTCTTTGAGACTGGCTTCTAAGACGTGAGCACGTATTTGTGGATTTTTTTCGCGACTGATGCCGTACAAGGCACGAATCAATTTGATCGGAAGATGAGACTGAAGGGACGTCATGTTGACGATGTATGAGACCAGATCAAAGTAACCCAAGGTTTTTATAGATTTTTTAGTGCTTCATAGTGTTATGTCGACGAGGAGGACGTGTACACGACAGGTCCTCCGTCTTGACACCAGTCGTGAAACAAATCGGTACGAAATCGCAAATAATCAGGGGTAGTGGGCTTTAAATCCACGAGTAAATAGGCGTGTGGTGTTTGAGTGGCATCATCGTACGCATGAGTTAGCCAAGGTGTTCCTAACTGTTTGGCTAAAACTTGCACTTGTGATTTATCTCGAGGACTTTTAAACAAGACCACGTAATGAGCATTAAGACTAATGGTACGATGGGCTTTACTTTGTTGAAATAAATTTTGTGTAATGTAAATGACACTGGCATTACGATGATGCCCTTTACGCGTAAACCACAGTTTAATTTCTTCTTCGTCTTCTCCTAACATGTCGTCAAAAATAACCCAATGAGTTTGACTAGGGTCAGACACGATCCCTTCGTCTTCTTTAGGAATGCCTGCTACAAACACAATGGAATCACCTTGACTTTCTTGCAAGAGGCTGTATGCCGATTGCCACTCTTTGTAACACCACACGATGCGTTGAGGTGGACGATCGATCAAATGATGTTTATGTTCGATCAAACGTTTGACAAATTCGGTTTTGCCTGAACCGCTCGGTCCAGCAATTAACATGTTAAAAGGATGACGAAGATACAAGGCTTTCCAACTAGCCTGATCTAAGTGTTCGTCAATGACTTTGAATGTGGAGGAGGAAGGAGTAGTAGAAAGAGTAGAGTGAGCCATAGTCGTGTAGTGGTATGTCAGTATTGACACAAAAACAGACAAGACAAGAGGTTTTTATACTTTTTTCAAGACACGTTTATTTGAATGCATGTTTAAATTTGAACAACACGAAAACATAAAAGCCAAATGGATAAATACAGGAATAAAATACCTAGGCAAACGATCAAAGTGGAATATAAACAAGTCACTGTACAACGTGGTTTGGGTAACGAAGGTGTTCTAGAGGTAGTATGTAATGTTCTTATAGTCTCCTCTACAGTGGGTACAGTCACATAGGTGTCTTCTCGAAAGGGTCTTTGTGGATGAATGTCCATGACAGTTCTGTCTTGAACAGAAGGATTGTCTTGGGTGATAGATTCTTTTTCTTTTTCTTCTTCTGGTACTGTTACTAACACAGGATTAAAAGTGACTTTTTTCACACGACGATGAATTTTAGGAACACAACGCTTGGGCATAATGGGATACTTCGTTTGTCCAAGCCTCAAAATCCCAACTTTTCCAGTCACGTACATCTGTCCAATGAGGGTGTAAATCACAAGCTACACACACATCTTCGTACACTGCTTCCGTACGTAAAAGTTGACGAATCTTTTTTTCTTGGAAAGGTCGAGACGTATCCAGATGAAAGCGTAAGGCTTTGAACAGAATAAGTCTCTCGTGGACATTTAAAGGAACCACCATACTGTCTTATTTTTTTGATAGGTAGTGTTCGTAAAGTGTCCACAAGGAATCGGCAGGTAAACGAAATCCCAGAAAGCAAGTCACTAAAACACACACGACACGTCGACCCCAATTCATAGGGTATAGTTCTTGTAATAAGTGTTCGTAATCTTTCACCGTGTGAATCTTCTCATTGATATCCTTCCACGGAATCTGTTGGATCACCAATGATAAAGGTTGTGGCATGGTCGTTCTCTTTTATACTTCTTTTTTAGGTCGAAGACTATCAGTGTAGATTCAACCCAGAATTAAATCTCCTCCAAAAGCGAAAGTGATTAATATAACGTGTAATTTCGTCCCACTGCCATTCAGGGTAACGGTTAAGAAGGATCACAGCATCTTCAGAGGTAAACGTAGTAAATTGGTAACAGAGCAAAAAAATACCCTTGATCCAGAGAAATCTAACACGCTGGTTAATTTTTGTCACTTGCCTCTTGTGAATTTCACGACACAAAAGTTCTACAGTCACCCATTGCGATTTTTCTTTAGCAAGACCGTGCCAAACGTCCTTGTAGATTTTCTCTTGCAATTCGTGTGGTAATCCTTGAATATAATGTTTTAGAGAGGGTTTATATACTGGTCTAGGTGTGTTACACGACATGGAGTAGTAGTGTCACTTCCAATCACTAGGTCCCACTAAAGGTAGGTATTGACAATTCGGAGACCATCGAGCATGTTCCAGGTAAGCGGAATCTTTATGTTCCCACTCGTAAATGGATACACCACAACTGAAACACTTGACTTTATCCCCTTCGCCCAAGTAGAAAAATCCGGCTCTGGCTAATTCTTCAGGAGTTGGTCCAGGCAGATATTTTGGCCATTTATCTTTGAAGGTTTGAAATCGACTTTTAAAGTGGCAGTATTCAGGCAAACTCGTCGGGAACGAATATTCGACTCTCCTCACTTCTGTTCGATGCAGGTACGGTGAAATTCCTAGGAGTCCACGATAACGTGTCGCACCGCTTTCGCATCCCTCAGGTTTGACACGCACAGCATCACTTTCCAGGGTAGATATAGGGGTAGTAGTCATAGCAAAGTTCCTACGATATCCTGCTGAATCGCTAACGTCACAGAGCCTGGCATCACTACAATCGCAAGGTTTAGCATCGCACTCCACTTGAGAATTCCCAAATTTGAATGATGTCTGTTTAAATGGATTCATCTTCTTTTCGCTTGGTCGTTGTAGTGATAAATGAACTATTGATCGTGGACGATGTCCCTTTTTATATGCTGCCCAATTTTGACGTGACCGTACGGGAGAGTGAAGTGATTGGGAAGTCGTACTCTCTTTTGGTACACGATTTGATAGACTTTTTCCAAAGGTCGGCTAACAATTTGGTGTGTGGGTAAACGGACAATCTTGTGCGGTTCGTGGGTAGTCACTTGAAACGTTTCATCCTGTCCCGACTGCAAGGCTTCTTGTAGTACGTCAAAGTTCACCACTTGACTGGTGCGATAATTAAGAGTCAATCCTTTCACTTTACATTCGGTGTGCATTTTTCCTTGGGGGTCTCGGTATTCGTAGCCGTAATTTTTAGGACCGCCACTTGCAAAACTTAGAATCTTGTCGTCGGGATGTTCATCGGTCCAGGCTCCTAAACGGTCTCCTTCGATGACAGGGTTACACTGGTTCGGTCGGTGAATGTAGATGCAACTGTCTGTGTCAAAATACAACACGCGATCTCCTAACAGTTCTAACACTTCGTACAATTTTAAGCGAGCGTGGGCTGTCACGTAAGCCGCAATGATGACATTTCCAAATTTGTCGGCTTCTACAAAGTCTAGTTCTTCTTCGTAATTGACTAAGATCAAGTCCTCACGAATGACGTCCACGTGTTTGATGACTTTGGTTGGGTCGTGAATCATCTGGAAGTAGCGAGACGGCTCGGACAAATACTCCGTCTTGGGTAAAGACGGACGTTGTGCCATTTTACCCCACAAACAATTGAGCATCACTTTGGCAAACGACCGCCTTCCTTCGTTTTTCTCGATGTGGTCTAAAGTGATACCTTCCTGCTCCCGATATTTTTCTTTGAATATCTTTTGGTCTTCGGGAGTGTGACACCAGAAAGGATAGCCACTAGCTTCTTGTTTTAGTTTTAAAAAGGCATCCACGTAGTCTGCAAAAATACCTTTCTGTCTCTCGTCGCCCTTGGAGTATTGTTGTGTTTTGGGAAAGTGGTAAATTTCGTACACTTCTAACAGTTGATATCCCAGGTCCAGAGCTTTAAACAATTCCACGCTCACCCACGTTCCTGTCAAGGCACGTTCTTCCTGAGTGTGATGACAAGGTTGGTCTTGGTTGCACGTTTCGGCACATGTGCGACACAAAGGAAACATCAGTTTTCCTTGGCAATGGTGAGGTAAAACGGGATGGTACAAGTCTGTGGGTGGTAAGACTTTACACTTGATCAATCCTTCGTACTGTCGAATGTGGTCCAAATCAATGTGTTCTGTCATCAATTCTGGATGCCCTACGGGAAAGTGACAATATTTGCACACGTAAGGATACAACGAACACACGTCCAAGTATTTGATTTCTTCTCCCTTCTCCTCGTCCGCTTGGTACAGTAAACAGGTAGCATTCGTTCGTCCTCCGTACAAACTATCCCGAGGGTTCAGGGGGTCCACCCACTTGTAACTTTCTACGATGCGTTTAAACTCGGGATCGGTTTTCAAACGCTGATCGTACTCGTGTTCCCACATTTCCACCACCTGGTATCCTTGCTGTTCTAACTTCAAACGTCGCTGACACGTGGTCTGGTACAAGTCTTCCATGGTTCGTTGTAAAAACTGATTTTTGGTGTTACGCTGAGGGTAGCATAGGGGACATCCGTGAAATAAACATCCGTTAAACTCGTACACGATCTGAGGGTTTTCTAAGTCCCAACCATCTACCGAATACGTTCCGATGGTCTTTTCGCCTCCTCCGTTGCGAGCGTGTTGGATCCATTTGTCTTCCTTGTCGCACAAGTAATGGAGCCAGCGTAGAGCTTTAACCGAGTATTGACGTTTGACAAAATTTGTCGTTTGAGGACTGATGACCGCTAGAGTATTTTCGGGCATAAAGCGTTTTCGGTACACTAAGGAACATGCTTTGGCAATGGTACAAGCTTCTTTCAAAGGATCGATCCCTCCGTATTCCATGAACAGTTCTCGAAATTTTCCACAACAGCGTCGTAAAATGTCCACGTCAGATCGACAATACTTTAACATTTCTTCTTGAAAGTCAAAGGGGTCCGAGGCGTGAGTCTGGTACCAAGCATGGAAAGCTTCTCGTTGTTCGGTGCGCATGTTGTCGGGGTCGTAGTCGTCAACCTCAGGCAAATGGGGTAGAATGGCATGTTGATTGGCTTCGGTATTAAAAAAGTGTGGAAAATAACCTTTGGCCATTTCTGTCATTCCAAACGTTTTAGGCATGCGACTCAAAGGCATGGCCAAGTAACACATCGAATCTTTAAACTGTACTTGTCCTACTTGCATAGAAATGATTTTGGCTCCGTTCAAAGTCACTTGAGGCCGTTCGGTACTTTGTTCCGCATAGTATCTAAGCAGAAATTGCCCATCGTATCCCGAGAAATTGTGAGCCATGACCGTGGCATGGCAATGACACTCTCCGTAACGTTCGATGTCTTCTGGACTCCACGTTTCGTCGATGGGATTTAAGATCCATTGGGCAAAATCGGCTAGCGTGTTTGACCCTCGAAAGATTTTTTCACGTCCTCCAGGAATCTTGCTACAGTGAGGGCAATGACTAAAGATAGGTTCTTGGATGCACTGCTCGCACGCTCGATGAGCCACGCAGAAATTGGGAATGTGAATACCGGTCTCTTGCATGCATTCGAAATCAAAAAAGATAAAATTCCCTTTCTTCTGGGTATCTTTTGGTTGGGGTTGATATTTTTGAATGAAGCATTCGTGCTCCAAGTCCACAATTTGGCGACAAATGTGACATCGTTTCTTCCCTCGACAAACGTGTAACTTAACACTATTGGTACGTATGCCTTGTCCACAAGTAGGGCACAATCTCAGAAGCTGACAAGCATTTCTCTGCTGTGAACCTTGCATCTTCAAATGTTGTTGGTAACAGGTAAGACTGACAAAAGTGCGCTGACACACAGGGCAATGCACTCGTACTTGTCCTTGGTCCAGACAAGGTTGTGAGGCCAAACATCCCTCACATTTTGATCCACAATACTTGTGTTGTTCTCGATTGTTATAACCATAGTCACATTTTTCACAGTAGTAACCGTATTTCAGAAATCCAGTGATACTGGTAATGGTATCAAAATGACTATCGTGATGATAGACGTGAATGTATTTTCGGTCTTTGAAATCGTGGCCTCGAAACAAAAGAGGTCCACGCACTTCTTGAGGGTGTACTTTCAAAGTGTAATGTGGAGACAAGACGTCTTGCAACTTTTGCATTTCTGGAATGCCACAAGGAGTGTCTTTGGATATCCCCGCTTGCTGTAACAGAAGTTCTGCTTCACTTCGTTGTTTGGCTCGGTCCGATTGTCTAATAGTTTTCCAGGCTCTTTTCCATTCTGTCGTGTCGTTCTTGTCGGCATACGTTCGTCCCACGACGACAGCACGGGCTAAACACATTTGGTCTTGAGGATTGTTAATTTGGACGAGGCTTCGCTTCATGCTGCGAAGGCTGTCGACCAATAATACTTTTTTGCGTCCTGTCCCCTGGGGAAGAGACACGTGGGTCATAAACAGTGTGGCTTTTCCATCGTCAATGTGAAACTTGTCGTTGGATTGTTGCACATGTTGAATTTTGTCGATGACTTTGGAAGGTGTTAATTCTGATGGGCTAGTAAACTCGATCCAAACGGGAGACTTCAAATTATCGTGATGAATAGAAAGTCTCAAGCGATCGTCTTCTTTGGCTTGACATTGCTGTTTCAGTGCAGTTAACACAGAATCCCACACCTCAGTAATGAACCCTTCTGTATTCTCCAAAGGTACATTGGACTTGAAATCTTTAAACTTTACGGCATACGTGTAAGCCGTTGTTCTAAATTTTCGAGAGGAACGCTTTTCTGTCTCTCGAATGTGATAGTAATTTTCAGGGTTTACTAAGGGTGGTGCACTTTGCTTGGACGTGGATTGTCTGGGTGTGTATTCGGGCTCACTCATGTCATCTTCAAAATCACTGGCATGAATTTGAGCCAAGACTTCAGCTACTGTGTTAGGCGATACATTACGTTTCTGTCTCTTACTGTCTTTTCCTTTCTCCACAGCATGATGTGGTCTTTTCATCTTGTCTGCAAAAAGTCAAATGACTACCTTTTAAAGACCATAACCCTATATATTCATGTTCGATCCGTGCATATATATATAAAGGGTTAGTGTCTAACCTTTCAGTATTCCTTTCACTCTCACATTGACCAGAACGATGGAAGAACCTACACAAGTGGAACTTCTCATTAGAGCTTTACGTGGGGTCATACGAAAGTTTTCGTCAGACCAGCCGACGGCCTACTCTCCTTCCTATCGAGATAAAAGTCAAGATACTTGCTATATCTGTAAGAAGAAAGGACATTGGGCTACAGAATGTTCAGATCGTAACAAAAATAAAAAAGGCTACAATAGAGACAAAAGTCAAGATACCTGTTATTATTGTAAAGAGAAAGGACATTGGTCTCCAAACTGCCCTAAGAAACAACAGGAACAGGAGGAGGAGGAGGAGAAAGAGGAGGAGGAAAGGAATTCTGAACAGGAGGAGGAAGAGGTACCCTCCCCCAAGGAAGAACCCCGTCACGTTCACAAGAAAAGAAGACGAAACGAAAGTGAAGAGGAAGAAAAAAAAGCTGTGACAGTAAAGAAAATGAAAAAACAGAAAGAGTGAAACAGAAGAAAACCTATGAACTTTTTTAAAGTGGTCTTGTGTTATGTTATGTTGTGATTTTGAATTGTGACGTTTGTACTAGAATAAACTAAAGAGAAAAAACATAAGTGTCTCTTGGTTTTGATTTGATAGTATAATTACCTACACTCACACATTCATTCACTCACACGTACATCATGGGTTTTTAAAAACATAAAGGACTTTTGAGTTTTCATTGAAATAGGCAATTGACATAGTATTTCTTTTCGAAATAATTGGAGTGGTCCTGAAAAGGACCGTTGGTGTTTTGTGTTTAAAACAAAACAAACTCAGAAACGGGATGAAATCCTCTTGAGCTGTCTTAAGCCTTTGCCACGGCCAAGGCCTACTTCGGGACTGGTGGTTCTTGTCAATGATTTGGTAGAAATCACTAACGGTGGTAAGGTAGACGTAGTCACAGAGAGATCAGGTTGTTTCGCTCGAGAAGGTCTTTTTCTCTTCGGTCGTGATAAAGAAGTCTGATACATTTGTTTCAGACTCCTTAACTCAGCTAAAATATCTAAAAGTACCGTCGTAACCGTTTGATTTTCACTATTTTCTTTCTTCCTTGGTCTTCATTCTTCTCCGTTGCTGCTACTGTTTCTTCCTGGTGTTTTCTTCTTGCTTCTTCTTCCTGCTGTTGCATAAGAAAAGCTTGTTCTTCTACTTTCTGTTGTTGTAAAAATCGCTCCAATTCTTCTTTTTGTCTTTGTTTAAAATCATCGACGTGTCCATAAGAAGATACAGAAGGCAACGAAGGTTCCGGAATAAATTCTTGCGATGTTAAAAAATCCACAATATCCCAGTTAAAATCAACTTCTTCTGGATGTAGATTTGTCATGACTTTAGTAGTCACTGTTGGTCCATGACTTGCTATCTCTACTCCTGTCTCACTCCAATTCATTGTCTTCTTACTGTCCGCCATGATTGACAACTCTCTTGAATCGATTGACTGCGCACAGGCGCTAGTACCTCTATATAGAAAAGGTGACGTCACAGACTGCTCTCTTCCGATTGGATGGCTGTGTCTGACTTTTGTAACGCACGTTTGGATTGGTGGATACACTCAATCCGTTTCAATCCGCTCTTCCCCTATAAATAACCGCAGTACACGGCATTCGATTCACCTGTTCTCATCAGAAGATGTGGACTAATGTTGAATCGTCAACCCTTGTGTCAAGTATGCTGTTTAGGACTGACATACCCATGTATGTCAGATCATCATGGAGTGTCATTCATAGGACGGAGACAGCCTATTGGAAGAGAAGAGTCTATGTGGAAAGACAAGGTTGCTTGAAGAGAGTTCTCTTCTATGGACCCACAGTAAGGAGAAGTTTAAGAAAGAGAAGAAGATCTGTGAGATGTCCTCTGTGTTAACAAGACAACGTTAACATTACACCTAACGGCCCTTTTCAGGGCCACTCATAAGTCTCGAAAAGATAGTAGCTTTCATTGCCACCCTTTTTTTCCCTTGTTTTATTTCCCATGTTATATTTCCCTTGAGGCTATATAGTCCCACTATGTTCCATTTCCCTTGAGGCTATATAGACCCACTATGTTCAATTTCCCTTGACGCTATACAGATCCCCCATGTTCCATTTCCCTTGAGGCTATAGTGTCCCAAGCTGTTTTGAGGCTATAGTGTCCCAAGCTGTTTTTGACTGGATTTTCCCTTGAGGCTATAAATCTTGAGGCTATAGTGTCCCAAGCACTTTTTGACTGGATTTTCCATTGAGGCTATAGTGTCCCCTATTACTACTGACCTTTCGTCCTCTGATGTTTCATAATAACTGTTGTAGATGCAGACACAAACCATCTATGTATTTAAAACGTAAGAATTTTCAACTATCGCTTTGACGAATCTCCTTTTACAAGATTTTAAGACTACAGGAAATGTGTCTTAGCGGACATCTTATATAAAGGACACCTGTTAATAAAGGACACATTTAATGGTATCCTGATTGGTATTTATACCCAGGTATAAATTCTACGTAGTCAAGCATTATATCCTTTCACTTTGATAAGGTACGACGACGATGACCATCACCAGACGCGGCCCTAAAGGCAACGTTTCTCGTGGACTCAGACTGCTATATAATATTATGTGTAATATTGTGTGTAATATTATGTGTAATATTATCCCAATCTTTGAACTACATAGCAAAATAATGAAACATCTGGAGAGATTTTGAGTCTCTAAAACATGGAAATTTAATGTGTAGAGAATTAAAGGCATGGCGAAGTAAGGAGTGGGTTTAGACTAGATGTGTAGATAGCTCATAAACGATTCTAAAAGTATAGGTTAGGTGCACATGTTGCTAATATTAAATGTTATGAGGGATATTGGTTTTAAGAGATTTTAACACATTAGTAGGTATAGCAATGCGAGGAAATTAGAGCTACGTTCTTTTCTCAAGGACACGCCGAGGAAGCGGACCCGGAATGACCAGTGCGGGTTTCGAATCCGCGCTCCCTCCATGTGAGTGATAATGGCAAATGCACATATAGTTTTCTCTTTATTTTCCTAGAATTAAAAGAAATTATTTTTGTCATTTTTCTGTGGCATACTTTTACTACAGAAGAAACTCTTACTCTAAAACGTAAACACACACACAGACACAAACACACACAGACACACACACATTAATTTGAAATCCAATATGAAACACAACTCGACACGTTGTGGAAGACACTCGACAAAACTACATAACCCTTGAACAAAAAAATAAGGACAAGGACTCACCGATCTCTCACAAAAAGAATAGACCTACATCATTCATAGACTAAATAGCCTTTAAACTAAACTAACCTATTTCGGGCAAGGAATTTATATTAACTGGTTTGGTATTAAATCATAGAATTAACATAACCATGAATACTAAACTCCAATTGTCACAGAATCCACCAAAATGCGCGTTCAAAATTGCAAGACTATACGAAAATTCAAAACCAATCAAAACATATGGCATTTTAATAACAAAAACGATATCGAGAAACATATATCGAATGACCTAATTTCAGTACCAAATAATGTAGAAAATTAAAAAAATATGTAACCCATATTAATCACTGACTCTGTAATTAACATTAATAAAAGATATTTGTTAATCTAGAATCTCCACTGGAAAACCATACAAATTTTGACTATTTGATAATATTCAAGACATGATGTTTTCCAGTTCGCCTAATGGAGAATTTCAGTCCTTTTCTAAACATCAGGATAATATAGCCAGCTGGTTACCGTATGGCCTCAACACCCAGACAAAATACATCCCGACAGCCAAAACACAATCTCTTGAATAAAAAGAACGCCCTAACTTACGATTTTAGGTATGCTCACACTTCTAGACAACAAAAAAAAAGAAACCAAACTTTCATATAAACAAGTCATAGTGGTGGTACCATATGGGAAGAGGAGTTGTAATTGTTGTACGGTTTAACGCCATTTTTCATTTCGCGATACAAAGGCGTAGCATGGGGAGGGGGGGAGGGGCAGAGGGAGCCTAATGTCCCCAGGCGCCAGACTAGTGGGGGCGCCAAAATGGGCTTTGAAACATGTTGTATGTGGAATATTGATCATAAAATGGGTTTCAGTGTTGATAGGGAGGGGGCGGGGCGTAAAAATGAATCTTGTTCCCGGGCTCCAAACACTCTAGCTACGCCTCTGACGCAAGAGGCTATACATGGCTTCCAGTATTAATGGTGGAGAAAGAACCCGGCCCCTCCCCCCCCTCCCGAAAGAACCACTGATCTACGATTAGCTACTGGCAAGCTTTCTCACATACCCACATTGGCCGAATCTGAGACTCGAACAAACGCAGACAGAGGTCAGATGGCAGTGATCCGTAACGGAGAGCGCTTTTTCGACCACTCGGCCCCTCGCCTCCCCCCCCCCCCCGTCCCCACACACACACGATGGGGAGAGGATGTCACGCACATGGCACCTTAAAAGGACCTATTCATAGATATCCCTGCTATTCACCACAACTTGATATATAAAGCAAACAATCTCATCCAATTTAAAACTCTTACTGGTACAAAAAAATACACTTTAAAATCTAAGACATGAACAATACTTCCGCTCAAATCGTACTGATTTAATCATGTTCATTTAAACATCTTCAAAGCTAAAGTTAAACAAAGTTGTATTATTTTTTATATGTGAACTGAACAAACTAACTAATGTTAATAATGTCTCAACACTAACAAGACAATCCGCGTGTACAACCAATGGCATCCCCGTGCATTAAGATGTACGCCACCTAAGTCCATATAAAAATCCCACATACACCAAGCATATAAAAATCCCACATACACCAAGCATATAAAAATTCCACATACACCAAGCATATAAAAATCCCACATACACCAAGCATATAAAAATCCCACATACACCAAGCATATAAAAATCCCACATACACCAAGCATATAAAAATCACACATACACCAAGCATATAAAAATCCCACATACACCAAGCATATAAAAATCCCACATACACCAAGCATATAAAAATTCCACATACACCAAGCATATAAAAATCACACATACACCAAGTATATAAAAATCACACATACACCAAGTATAAAAAAAATGTGTTTTGCACCTTCTAAGCACTCCAATCACATAAGTATATGTTACTTAACCCTCTTCACACACACGCACGCTCACACACACACACACACACACACACACACACACACACACACACACACACACACACCAGTACATATACAGGATACTCTCACTCATGGAGATTTGGCTTCACCAAATAAAACTAAAAACCCTATAAATTATACTTAATAATGACATCAACATTTGCTAATGCACAATCTATGAAAATCAAAGCATATAAATATTTCCACCAGAATCCCCAAGATTGAAACCTCAAACCGACCCTCGTATGATCATATAATGTCATATGTCATATATGGGACAATCAAATAAAACTTAAACCAATAGGATGTTTTCCATCACGTACGCGTAATGAAAAGAAAAACAAATAATCTTTATCCTACCATACCAACAAAGAGCATCCTACACCCATCCCTATAATCTAAGGTATATTGAGCATACAGACGCAGAACATACACGCATGAACAAAACAAAAGATTTACAAATAGACACTTTTTTAATAATTAAATGGGATTTTTGTATAGGCTATATAAGGAATGAAGACTCCGAGAATGTAATCTAGTATGCCGTCCAAACGTATAATATATACATAACAACAAACAAAATATTCGCACACACATGGACTATTGACTCTGGCAAATTCACTTAATAACAGTACAAAATCATTTGGGAGAGGGAAGGAACTTGTTTCATAGCCGTATCTAGCTTTAGTACAACCCTAATCCAAGCTACCACGATGAAAATCAGGCCTATATGAAAGATGTGTCACAGAGAAGATAGTACATCTGTAGCTTTATGGGATAAGAAAACTCAACGATTTGACGGATAACAAAGTAAAGCAACCCTGCAAATTTCTTTACCGCATTATTGTTTTTAATTCACTTACACATACAAATCAAAGGGTGGACAGGGGGAACCCACACCAGACAACACTTTTTGAAAACCAGGGTGTCACTTCTAGGTCGTATCCAGCTGCTTGTGCTGGGACGGAGCTAAGGGGTGTCAACAAATAGAACAAAACGTATTTGTGTTCGATAACATGTTCGGAAAAGATGCCTATCACGTGTTGGAAAAAAATACCCCTTTCCATCCTTGTCACGGATTTCTTCAATCAGTTCTTTTTAACAGTATTTTTATACCGATGGTTATTCATTCTATGTCATTCCAAATGCAATTGCTCCTCGCGTTTCACTTTAGTCTGTACGATGAAGTCGCAAATTTGCTCACACATCTCTTCTAATATATCTATGAGGAAAATAATCTAGAACTACCATCGGAAGGCGGTGACCGCACAGCGATTATCTGGCAATTCAAACTTAGCTGTATCTTTATACTTCCATTTGTACAATTTCGAACTGAAACACTGTTCAGTATTTCCACATGCAAAAATTACAATCTCCAGGCTAAGCCAAATGAAACCTTTAATCGTATTTGATTCTTAATTCTCTAATGAGCGTGTTGTGTCCAGCGTGGTTTATGAATATTTGGAATACATGAACAGATGGGCACACGAAAGTCATCTCTTTCGATAGTGAGTGAGATCGTGTTTCATCACTCTTGTCGCTGGACACCGCATGGTATCAAACTTGGGATAAGTAAGAATATGGAACAATGGCCAGGAAAAGCTTGCGAAAAGTGTGGAGGTGTGGTCAATGTTAATCATTTTTGTTTACCCTTCCCCGTAACGGATCTTTTAAGAGCTATCCAGATCTCTCTGATACGGAGATACTATTCAGTCATTATATATGATGTGTATGTTTCTATGTTGTGTATACCGTTTGTACTTTCGGCTAGAATTTGAAACCACATCCTCTTTTTTAAAGTCTTGCATGATAGTTTATTAGCATGTATGTGCTTGTGTGAGTGTTAATATTACAATCATTTTCTCTCCTTTCACCCCACTTTTAGGGTTGTATGCATGTAGGTGAAAATGTGAGATTTCATTATGTACACTCTATGTGTATACATAATTCATTCATCCTACTTAAGATAACCGTTTCGTCCTGCTTGCTTGGTTAATAAGTGAAGGTGTTGTTCAGTAATTGTGGAGATTGGTCTGTATATATTGGTGTTGGTACGTATACATGCTGGTGGTGTTGTGTAGTCAAACGGCATGTTGGTTATTAAATGCGAGTTTTAGTCAATATGTGTGATTGTTGGTCAGTATGTATAGTTATGATCAGTACATGGATGGTGTTGGTCAGTATATGGTGGTATATTGGCCAGTTAAAGTGTATGTTCAGCATATGTTCATGTACCAAAGTGTTAAAGTTATGGGCTAATGTGAAAGTCCCCCTGTACCCCAAAATGCATATTTAAAAAAAGAGGCGTAATATTGAATTCCTCTTGTTTCATTATTACATTGCGAACCAGGTGCCACACTATACCACTGCATGGCAAGCATAAAATACAGATACTGATAATAAACAGTCAACTTTTTGTTTCCAGATAAAAGACTACACCTTATGTATTTCACCAGATATAATATCTCTACATTATCTCAGTATTGTATCAAATATAATATTTTGACACGAAAAACAATTTTCAGTCTGTATAGAATCACAAATTATTTCTAACCTCAATTCTGTTCAGCACTCTAGCAGTCTTTTATGGTAGGCCAGAACAAACACAATTTTATGCTTTTAAACATTCTACTGACATCCGATGCAATACTTTTCTGAAACTCTCTAACCGGTATCAAAATTATCACATAATACTCTGTTGAAAGAATTAGAAAATTTAATGGCCAAATAACTCTGACTGCAGAGATGAAATCATAAACACGTTATTTTCCCCCGCAAATATCTAATATAAAACACACATTTAATAAAGCATTGCAAATGGGGCCAGATATTTACGGCATGTCAAGGAAATTAACTATTATCTGTTGTCTTGCAGTCAATAAAAAACTATTACATTTATCGTCTAACTTAATCGTTTCTTTTTTGTTTCGTTAGAAATCCACAAAGTCCTGACATCACATTTTCAACTTAACTGTTATTGCTGGGGTTTTTTAAATAGAAAATTTCTCGTTTAGAAGATTATTATCTTTTGATATAAAAGTAAATTAAATTATACTTTGGTTTCCATTTTGAGAGTAATGATTATTTACAAAAGGTCAGATATAGTTTTAATGACGTCATCTATAACAACTAACTCCTGCTTCAAATCATGTCAAGTTGGATGAATAATACTGACTGAACTGAACGAGACAACATGTTAAGTAAATGGCAGGAGAATGGTCTGATTTGCTTTAATAGAGATCAGGTGTTGCCAATGGCAACTAACGCCTGCTTTACCTAATTTCTGCTTGGATTTCAAATCCTCACTGAATTGAACTGGCCAGTATATTGTGAAAAAGTTGGGGAAAGGTTTCACTAAAATTTAGAAAGAAAAAAGCTGGATGTGGTAAAGGGTCTGATCTTAAAGGATACAATTCCAAAATTGGAAATATTTGATATTTCCAAAAATCTATACTCTGAACAGTTTAAAATGTGGTCTACCATGGTATTATAACGCTTCAAAATTGCCAGGAATAAGAAAGCACATTTGTACACATCTTTGAGACTTGATACATTCTCCAGATAAAAGGCTAGCATCCACAGTTACAAATCCGAAATTTAGAGAATATGGCATAACAAGATAACAAGATTACAAGAAACACATACCAAATGCTAAAAGGGATATGGGAAATTGTACAATTACAAAGGGAGATTATTATGGATGAAATATTCAATGAAGCTTATTACGCCGAAAAATAGAAAAGACGTGCACAAGCAATGTTCAAATGTTGTCTGGTATATAAAAGACTCAAAGCTTATGCGTTATGGATGTCTGGGCCAATATCCAGACCAATACAATTACTGAGTTATAAAATAAGCTTCCAGAGGTTTGCGATGAAATGAAAATAATTAATTTCTATCCGCATTGTCTTCTAATGTCTTGGTAGTGACATAAATAGTCTATGTTAAATTACACCTTTTTTTTTCGGGAAAATCGCTACGAGGGAATTAGATAGAATGAATATTAGGTATATCTGGATTGAAATGTATACCTTAAAACCTCTTGGGTTGTTTTTATGACCATCTAAGAAGACATAGCGATCAAGCTTAAATTTTATTTCGAGGTCCCACCACCGGTGATTTTGATCTTCAGATATGTTGGAATGCGTATTACCTTGACCATAAGCAATTAGCAAAATATTACATTTCATAATCCTCTCTTTAAACGTTCACATCCATTATTTTCTTATGAACATACATAGGTTATTATTGGCACTGAAGTGTGCTTGAAGATCATCGATTATATCAACGGGCATTGATAGTAATGGATAATAAAACTCAAAACGGACTCCTTGTTCCATGGTCAATTTAAATGAACACGACTTATAAAGACTAGCCATTACTAGCAAAATATCAGAGTATTTAACTTTTTGCACAAAAAAAAAATTCTATTTTTGCATTTTGATTCCCAGAGGCATAACAATTTAACATAAGGAAAGATATCACATGTGCTGTTCATTTTATAGCCCTTGGCTTAGCAAAATGAAAGCCGTGCAATGAAGATTAATTAGACATTATACCCTGTAGCTTCAAAATTAGGTATTTAGAAGTCAGCTCGAATATTTACACTGGTTAGTGTAGTCTATATAGCTATGTATGTGTTACTAGCGAAGCTTTTAGCTATATCACTTGTTACGTATATTTGATATAAGTTATTTATATTTATTTTTATTTTTATTTGTTTGTCAGATTCAAATTTGACATTTTAAATTAAGATTCATTCATTGCGAGATGACCTGTACTTTACAAATAAACACCAGGTGTTGACCTCATTTCTGGCCTGGCTTCAGAGTTGTAAACAAGCTTTCAAAATGATTGGTTGGTTCCAAGGACATTATGGAACTTTGTATAAACATCTTTCTATTTTTAGTTGGGTCATACAGTGATTACGTGATTTCTTGAACGCAGATTTGTTCTAAAAGATTCTAGTAGATCACGTGACCCCTTTCTTGTTTACGTAAAAACAGGTATATAAATTATGTTTTGGTGCGAACTATTGAGTAGAACTGGGGCTTTTAGAATATCAAGTTGTGTCGTTTTGAGTTACCTTATATTAAAAATTATTTCAATTCGTTGGATTCAAGAGGATTTATTTTGTTATTTATCTGGAAAAGAATTGTGCTCATAGAATTTTATTACCAAGAACTGACTTCATCAAGTGACATCGTCTTCCATCTTGGATACTTCGCTGGGATTCGAACTTGGAATTATTTGGAGATTTTATTACCAGGAATTTTGCAATTTCTCTAGTGGATAATATTTTTAATTATTTTTGGATTAATTTTGAAATTGATTCTTAAAACCGTAATTTTTTTTTTTTCTTTTCTGGAAAATATTTGTGCTCAATAAATTGTTTATTAAGTTTTTACAAGCTTGTTATTTTCACTCTTTCTATGTTACTGTTTATTCAAGCCTAAGCACGTAACACAAAGATAATACGTATTACACGAAGCAAATCGATAGTCAAGCCGATCTGCGGCAAGTCGTACCAATTTCCGTAAGTTTCGTATACTTTTAAGTCGCTTATTTTGTTGTTTCATTGGATTTCTTTTGGTTACCTTGTATGCTTTAAGCGTGTTGAGTGATCATTTATTTCGAGAGCCATGTCTCAACTACGTGTAAATTCTGAGTAGAGACATAACACTAACGACATGATTGGATGACCATGTCTTTGAGAGTTAGGCAATAACTGTATGCTTTGTCACAATGAATCATCCTTCAATAAATCAAAGTTAATCCGTATACTAATTAGAGCGAAATTTTCATGAAATACTCATTTAGAAAGAAATTTCACAGAACTGTCGAAACAAGTAAGATGGTAAGGGAACTAGAAAGAAAGTCATAGTTTTAACTTCCGTTTACAGAACGTCCTCGTTACTGGGAGGCTAAGAATATTAAAAAACATTTTTTATCTTTTGTTCCAGACACATTACATTGTCAGTCTCGTGCGACCGTTAACAATTTATGAGTCAATTTAAACATGAAATATTCATGATAGCTGATATAAATCATCAGATTTTGATATAGCTAACATACATGTGTCAAACGTTTTTGGAGGATGGAGGGGTAAATAAAAATGGAAAGGTTCTACACACATTTGTTATGCATAGTATTTTCATATTCGTACATTTCTACTTTTTTGCTTGTTGTAGTCATATAAACCTGGAGAGATGGATTCTGGTTTTGGACACTGCCATAAAAGAAAATTCAATGTCTAGCAAAATAAATCCCAATATAGATGGTATTTTCATTTTTATTTAATCTTGAAAATGTCTGAAAATCTAGAGTATTTTCGAGAAATTTGCTCTGATGTCAGTGACATTTCATACTCATGAAGAGTGAGTGTAGTTTTTCCGTATACTGTGAAATAAGGTATTCTGATTACCTATTTGTAGTCCTGTATTTTTTCTGGTCATTGTTGGAATGCTTTAATATGTTTCCCATTTTATGAGTCTCTTTCACTGTTTTAAAATGACCCGTACTTTATCAGTGAATGGCCATGCAAAAGAGTCAAATGAAGAGAAGAATTATATGTATTTTATATTTTTGTACATAGCAAAAAATCATATATAGTAAGAATATTTTCACCTATACATCTTCCTTTAATGAAACCAGTATACGCTTTATTAATAATTGCTGCAAGCAAGAACACAGGGGCAAAGGGAATGGGGAATTTGCCTCACCCTCTCCGAAAATACATGCATATATATATATATATATATATATATATATATATATATATATATATATATATATAAGCGTACAAAGTAACATCATAGAGGAAGATGAAAATTGTAGATACAGCTGGAAAAGATAAAGTGAAATAAATAAAGCGAAATGTAACATTTTGGTAAAGGAAAGGTGAATAGAAATAAGCGCAATTTGAGTTAAGTGGAGAAAGAAACGAAGCTGAATTATATGTAATAGAGACGAATGAAATTAAAGATAACAAAACATTTTTTAAGAAACAATACTGTCAATGGTCAAACGGTGTTGAGGAAAGCATATAAAGTACACAGTCAAAAGATATTAGTAGTAGTCTTTGTTGTGTTTGCCATATTATGGTATGAAGTAGTGAATAATATTTATTTAATTTGTAAGTCTCGTATGGTCAAAATTGTTTTGGCTGCAAGATCTGATTTAAATCACGGAATCCCAGAGTCAAATGCGATACGTTACATGCATCTATATCAGTTTCTTGTAAGTGAGGAAAGTAAGAAGCAGCTTCGGTGAATCAAGATTGACTTTGACTTCAGAAACTGAAGCGCATATCCAATACGCATGACCAATATACAATATACTTAAGTTGCAGATAAAGTATAGACATAACCAGAGTTAAAATATACTTACAACTTACTAAGACATAATGAGCCCAGGATGGCCCAGTGGTCTAATGTGCTTGCTTTAATCAAACATTGCCATCTAATCTGTATTGCGTGGGTTCGAGACTCTGGCTCGACGGATGTGAGAAAGCTTGCCAGTATCTTCTCGTGGGTCGATGGTTCATATCGCGGTTTTTCAAGGTTCTTTCTTCACCAGTTAAACTGGCTGCCGTGTGTAACCTATCCTGTGCTGATGAATGGCGTTAAACTCACAAAAATAACAACGAACTAAATATCTTACGTTTGGATTGTTTAAAAATGAGAAATTTGCGATGAAATAAAACCCAGAACTCCAAAGACATATATTCTATACATTCCTGAGTTTGTGATGTCTGCACCAATAGATAGCACGGTTATGTTTATGTAAATTACTTTTAGTGTTTCTTAAACAAGTAATGAGATAATTGTATGGGTACAATTAAATTATAAAAAAAAAAAATCATGGCCAAATCAGTCATTTTGTAAATGAAGAGGTTTGCAATGAATGTTTCCTACATCTTCCAGTTATTAACGTTGAAAGTTGAGCTGTAATCTGATATCTACGTTTGCAATAAAAACAAGTTCAGCTTTTATTCTGAAGGTTCCAAAATTTCACAAGATAAACTTGCAGCAGGACAACTGATATCCTGAGGAACGGAAATGCTATGAAATATTAAATAAAGTGATGACATTTAAAACTGTTCTTTATATGAAATTAGATAAACACGATCAACTCAAGTAAAAGTTAAGTGTAAAATCAAGCGCATATGACAAAAGTAATAAATACTTGCATTACCGAGCATGCATATAAATAAAACTACTTAATAATTGTGTACACTAATATATCAAATTCACTGGAAAATTATTATGTATGGATTTTTACATTGTTGGATGACAATTGGGGCTCGATGTAGTCAATCCTGCGTTGCTCTTCTCTGATGAGTTTTCGTGTGGCTGATGAGTCGGATACGAGATGAGCATGTACTGGAGCAGTGAATACACTGGATGCATGGGTTGGTTCTTGGCGTTGAGGCCTTCCTGAATTCCCTGACGTCAGCGACGTTTGCTCTGTGGACATCATCGAAGGTTTTGCACCCATTACTAACAGCTGCACGACCGCCAGGTATTTCCTTGGTACAGGACTCGAGGTCCGTCACAGATACCGAACATAATCTCAGGCTGCCCTTGATATAGTCTTTGAATCTTTTCTTCGGGCGACCAAAATTTCTTTCTCCACTAGATATAGCTCCATACAAAATCTGACGTGGCATTCAAGAATCCTCCATACGGATGACATGACCTGTCAAACGGGGTTGGACTCTCATGACCATCGATACTGGTTCAGCATGCTCTATCCAAAACTTCTAGATTCCTCGTTCTGTCTTTCCATGTGACGAACATAACACAGCGCAGGTCTCTCCTATGGAAGCGCTCAAGTTGCTTGATGTGCTTCTTATATGTTGTTCAGGTATCACATCCATCTATATGAGGCTTGTTAGAATAAATGATGTATGCATCTTTATCTTGGTGGACAGTTTGATATTGATGTGGGTCAACACGAGAGAGCGGAGACGTCATAGTGACTGACCAGCGCTGCTGATGTGTGCCGTTAACTTTATGTCTAGCGATATATCGGAAAATATTATCCTTCCAAGATACTGGGTGTCTTCAATATACACTATCGGCGCGGGGGGGGGGGGGGGGAGGGGGACGGGCGCGAGCTATGGTACGTGGGACAGGTTGGCGAAGTTCATCTATCTTGTTCAGACTGATAGTGAGTCCGAAATCTCAAGGCTTCCTCCGCAAAGCGAGTAACGATAATCTGCAGATCTTCTTCCTTGCCTCTGCCAATAGAGCACAGTCATCCGCGAAAATTGCTTCAAGAATAAGTTTTTCCATTGTTTTGGACCGGACATTCAGTCGGCGAAGGTTGAAGAAAGAGCCATCCAGTCTGTACTTTATGCACACTCCTTTCTGGAGTCCCCACACGTCTCTTGTCTTCCTGCTAACGAAATCACTCCTAATTACGATATTTCACTCAGTTCCCGGCTATTCTTATTAACATTCATGTCAGCTTAACTACAATCATTGATTTTCACTCTTTTTGAATCAATTTACTAATCACTCTATAAACCTGGAAACCAAATGCTGACAAATGGTTTAACTGTCAAACGTTTTACTAAAATAAGCGACAATAAAATGAAGAAACACACCGGCTCAATTTTTTCGTTAGCAGGAGCACAAGAGACATGTAAGGTCACAACTCCAGCTGACACACACATCACTGGTAGTAATATACTATATTCATGACCAAACTTATGACTTTTATTGGTAGATTATTCATAAAAGTATATATTTGCCTGCAGAGGAAGAATAAATGGCACAATGACGTATGATGTTAGTAGTTAAAGATTTGTAAGAAAAAAACAAATCGTTTTTCTTTCGTGACTAATTGACTACTTTAATATCCTGCATAACAGTAATATTCTATCGATGAAGCGTGCTATGAATCCTGGCACGTTATACCAAAATTTAAACCAATGCACCCAACGTGGTATGCTAAGAGAATCATCAGTCTTTCTTGTTTTGTGTCAGACAAATACCAATAAAGCAATTGAAAATATGAGTGCAGTCTACATATAAATACATTTGATAAACCCTTTTCATTCTAATAACTTTATACCAGCAATTATTCCTTGTGACAAGAGAGATTTTGAGACTAAACAAATGATACCAGGAACATCTAGAAAAGTCTTTGTAAACTTTGTCTTCGTTGGGAGTAAAATAATTGCTTCAACTATTGGCAGCAACATAATTTAAGCAGTTTCTAATATGTTTTACATCATTTCTGAACGTTGAGGCAGATCTTTACTGTCTTTATTCATCACAGAATGCAAGTAAATGTAAACCTAAAATTAAACAGTTTGTTCACTGTATGCGAAATGTTTATCGTTCAACTGCGGAGACAACGTTTCTTTCGTACATCTGTTTTCTTCCAAAACAACCGCCAGAATATTTGCTTCAATTCTACCACAGAGATTTAAAGGAACAAATATTCACTTCCTAAAGGATGCAAGGTTTGCAAAAATGTTTGTGTCTTCCATCTGTCTGTCAAGCTCCTGATTTTGGAACATAGTCCATGAATTTGAATCTCCTGGAGTTACGCGTACAATGTATTCTCCTTTGCTGAAATCAAAGTTATTAATCGCAAGCTTTCGCAGTAAACAGCATGTAATTTATTCAGCTGTAGAAGTTAAGGAACTTATTATACATAGTTTAAGAGGCATGGATGAATAACATATTCATTTTTAGCTGCGAAAATGTACGTACGGATATCACTAACTAATTGACAGAACAACATATATTAATATCGAAAGGAAATCCGAGAACTACATGTGACCCCCAAAACTCTAATTTCTCATATTTTATTTAATGTGTCTTACTTTGATCCCACGAAGCAATTTCATGTATTAAAGAGAAAAGTCCCAATATAATCAAGCCTGATTAGTGACCATCTGCACAAAAATATAAAGACAATCTTTCGTATAAAACTAAGTTTTAAATATAACATTTGCACAGAATCGATGTATAATTTACCTGTACTCTATATAAAGCTAAGTTTTAAATATAACATTTGCACAGAATCAATGTATATTTACCTGTAGGCTATATAAAGCTAAGTACTAAATATGACATTTGCACAGAGTCGATGTATATTTACCTATAATCTATATAAAGCTAAGTACTAAATATTATATTTGCACATAATCGATGTATATTTACCTGTACTCTATATAAAGCTAAGTACTAAATATGACATTTGCACAGAATCAATGTATATTTACCTGTACTCTGTATAAAGCTAAGTACTAAATATGACATTTGCACAAAATCAATGTATATTTACCTGTACTCTGTATAAAGCTAAGTACTTATAGGGTTTGTTATGCCCAGGTTTGACTGAATATTGAAGATGAATTAATGTGCTACGTTATTTTAATATTATAGTCCTATTAGATATTTCTAGACATTCATGTCACAACCTCACTAATTTAGAAATATGTCGATATTTATCGTTTTTATCTAGTTTTAAGCAGGCAGTACAGATTCAGTTTCTCAGTTTCTTTTTTGTTGCGGGGGAGGGGGGGTAACTCATTCAAATTAATCATCCAGATGTGTATCAGGTCTTGGTATATAATACAAATTAACAGCCCATTCATACGTTTTGTATGAATATTCAATATTTTGAATTATGGATCGCTTTGCTCCTACGTCTGGATATTTCTTAGAAACATCTATGATAACAAATCTGGGCTTTGTATATTCTATAACTAGTATCTATACCAACGTACACATATTTTTGCTCTATCCTCGAGATCGTTAATTTGTCTTAATTTGTTGTAAACCCGAGATATAATAATAATAATAATAATAATAATAATAATAATAATAATAATGATAATAATAATAAAGAGTTTATTTAAAGAAGGTAACTCAATTAGTTACAGAACTAATCTACTTTGAGGCCTTATATATGTTATGTACAATATATACAATACATACAACATGATGTGAAGAGTCTGGCTAGACACTAAATAATTAAGGAATTTTAAATTTCAAAGTATCAAGCCTGGAACATATGCACAGGCATTTGTAAAAACATAAACATATATAAAAAAAACATAAAATATCATTCTGCATTGAAAAATTCAGATTTGAAAATGATGCAAACTTACAGAAAAGCAGGCAGTATTTTTTTGGGTACTAGCACTGTTCAATTTTCTAAAGATTTCATCCATTTAATACATTGATTATGAAAAGAAGAAATGCTAGGAGCCTGCCTTATGTTGATGGGATTGTTGTTCCATACTACTGGGCCAGTATATTGAAACTTTTTTTTATAAACAATTCCTTCTTTGGCTTTGGTATAATGTAATTTTTTTCTTCTTATGAACTTTAAATTTGGAGTACCATCAGCAGCATCTCATTGGTGAAAGATATTGGCTTAGATATACAGGAATGGCTTTTCTGGATACGTTATACATAAATTTGGTTTTTCTTTCATATATTGTTAAACCCTTCATATTATTCATTGCATCCTGAAAATTGTCAATACATTGATCTAGAATTAAATGGCAAGCCCTCTTTTGGATCCTTATAAGTGTCGTTATGTTTGAATTAGAGGTATTACCCCAAATTACATAACAGTAGTCCAGATATGGCTGAATATAACTTTTATAAAAGATGACCCTTTACTGAAGAGGAATGTATGTTTTGATTTTCCTCAGTAGCGAAAGATAAGAATTAACCCTTTTTTAAATGTGTTTAATGTGAATAGACCAAGTAAAATTGTTATCTACGAATACACAAAGAATTCTATCTTGAGAGGTCATATTAAGGCTCACATTGTCAAAAAAAACATGGAGTTTGTCGCTATCTAGTCGTGCTAGTTTTTGTTATGTTGTAACTAATAGGGCTTTCGTTTTTCTGTATATATGATAATACTGTTTTCCTTGCACCATACTACTTGAAGTCTGTTGAGAGCATCTTGTAAGTTTTTTTCAAGTACAGTTTTTGGTTTTACCAATCTCAGACAAATAGAATGAATAACAGAGGTCCAAGGATAGAGGCCTACAATTAATATTTTTACTTTCAGAAAGTTGACCATTTAAAGATACTTTTTGCACTCTCATGCAAAACAGATTTGATTTTCAAAAATATTCAGTTGATAACTGATTGGCTTTATTTCTTCATTAGAAATAACGTGCAGAGGCGTAGCGGGGGGGGGGGCAGAGGGGGACAGAATATTAGTGGGGGCGCCAAAATGGGCTTTGAAATAGGTTGTATGTGGATTTTTTGCTGCAAATATTCAGCTATGCATTACTTTTTTTCCTCTTCAATAGCCGTTGGCGTTACATTGGGTGATGGTGATTTTATTGCTGAAAATAATGGGTTTCAGAGTTGTGGGAGTGGGGTAAATGAATCTTGTCCCCCGGGCTCCAAACACTCTAGCTACGACTCTGTTGAAGTGAATGTGAGTAATGAATGCCGTGAGTTAAAGTTACTTATACGACATGCAGAATTACGAAAATAAAGCTTATTACATCTTTAATTTTCTACTTCAGTATTATAATGTAACGTTTAACTTGCTTATAAAAGAGATGGCAATTCAGATCTCCATTTTGTTGTGGAACACTTAAAATATCAAACATGTACAAGTTACATTAAAAAGGATCTTATATGAGTGTTCCTTTCAAATGAAACGAGGCGAATAATAACAATCATATACTATACTTGGTCTCGACGAGTTCATACATTTCATATAAAATTGTCAAGGACATGTATGCAAATTCATATTTATTACACAACGACATATATTGATTGTATACCTTTAGTGTACTAAATTACACTAGGTGTATTCGGCCACTGCCCATTACATGTCGTCATTAAGTGTACAAGTCGTACATGCAGAAACAATTGTGATATGGACATATTAACGAGATACCAAACATATTCACTTCAGGTCAATATGGCATTATAAAATACAATATCGCGATTACTTGACTTTTTACATGAAACTCCTGTACGACAAAATGAATAATTCCCACCGGGGGATTAAATGTTGATATTTCTGAGAGTTATTTTTCATAAAATCGAAGATGATATCACACTTGCTGATTTTGAAAAGGAGCAAACAAGCTGAAATATCACGTGGTGTATGTGACCTTTTTTGACCTATAGTAAAAAGTCTGTACTTATGTTTCGCTAACATTATATTATTGCCCGGCATTATAACACTACAGTTCGTATTTAGAAATACCGGAAATCTATACAACGTCTAATCTTTCCTATATGTTTGTTTGTATTAAGACGCAAAGGATTTCAGTACCTGCCAAATTTAAAATACAGATGTATAGAAAGATTCGTAGGAATCCTCTTTAATAAAGAATATAACTATTGGCATTTGTCAGTTTACTCGGGTTATGAGCGTTATCCGTTTATAGTATTGTATAAGCCCCACTTGTCAAAGGATAAGTATTAAGTCCCACTTTGTCAAGGGGTATTGTACAATATATAATAATAATAACTATAACCCACTCCCTTTTGATACTCGTTATCTAAGAGATGACCCCCCTCGACATAATTGCCCAGTTCGAGTATGATAATATATATAATTAACGGAGCAGGTATATTGAACAAACAACTACGAGCCCCCGTAAAGATAAACAAACAATTTAATCAATTACATGCACAATTATGAAACTTCCTTTCATTAGGAATACATGCTGTTTAGAAATACAACTTTCACTGAATTACAATAAAATTTGAAATAGATTTAAACAAATTAGCCTATCTATTACTGATAGTTTTAAATCATCATAGGATCGAGTGGTACAATCGAAGTCAATGCCTTGTTCTGTTTTCATAACCTGCAATTCCTCGATCCTCGTTTACTGTTCAATTCAATGTTGGTTCAAGAAGTCACAGTCTCGTCCAATCTCTAGATAATCTGCACCCGTGGATGTTTCCGCTCGATTCCGGACTTGTCCACTGTATCATTCGTTCACTGCAATTCCCGTTCCCCAATTTCTTTTTCCAAAGTGTGCGTCGTAATTTACGTAACTTCACGATCTTCCCAAAAAAGCTATTTTCTCCCTTTCAAAAGAAAATTAAAACAATCTAAGAATCTCGTTACAATGGTTAAAGTTGAGACTTTCCATTATTCCTGGTTCGAAAAACATATATTTCTATTAGAGATAACAACTGTACGGCTAGTAATTAACTATACATGTCCTCAAATGAATGTAGTTAAACAAATTGCGAATTATACATCCAGGCTTTGAAATCGGGCACCTAATTTACACAGCACATAAATTGAATACACTGTCGCTAAATCATCTATGAAATCAAACTTCAGTGAATTCACATGTATTCTCGTAACCCCTTACTACTGTAATACATTCAATTCTTAGAACATAATTATTATGCAAACAAGATGATAAATTCAAGAATTAACGTAACACTTCCTATTCATAACTCAGCATAGTGTTTTTACGACATAAATTAACACTACGTCATTCTTAACTAAGAATTAAGGTAAGAATTCCAATTCATAATTCAAAAGCACATTATTATACAAATGTATCAAATGAATTCAATTATACAAATGTATCAAATTAAATCATGCAGACCTGTAACCTAAAACAAACATCATATAAATTGCATCAACAATATACATGGAATTGTGACAGTACCTTTGTGTTTTTGATGTGTCCGTCCCTTAGTTTGGCGGGATTTTTTTCTGGACCACGATTTAAAGAATGTACTTCTCTAAAATAACATTCGGAGCCTTAGTAAATTATCTCTTGCAGAAAATTTAAGACTAACTTCTGATTTCGCTAGGGCGATATTATGTCCTAAGAATTTTCGTATGAAAACACACCCTTTATTTAATCGTGATCAATCAGAATCAAATGTATTTTCTGACGCTTTTCTCTAAAAGTCGCTTACGTCTCATGGTCAATATGACATGCTTGTTTTTAAGTAACAGAATCCCTGCGTCTTTAAAATGCAGTCAGTCTCATTGCTGAATAAACAAGGTTTAATTAGTACAACTGTCGCACTCTACTATACAGACCCCCCTATGACACGGCGTGTCTCCATAAATCTAACTAATAGTTCGCTGGCTTCACCTAATGGTTTATTGATAGATCGACTGCAATTTGCCCCTTCACAGCATTTTTCTTTTAAAAAAACTACATTACTTAGAATTCAGATAAAGATTGAAAATTAGTTATATAAAATAATAATATATATCTTAATAACTATAAAAAATAACAATGGGGTTACGAACATGATCATTGATGCGATTGTGTTCCGCGTATATGATGAGTTATAAATTATGCGGAAATATATATTAATGAACATTTGTGGTGCACCACGTCCAAAGCTGTGATACCGGTAATTCCAACGTTTTTTGGCATTCTTGAGTGCTAGTACTCTTGTGATAACAACATCTATAAAATGTGATTTGCAATTAGAGGAAAAAATATCAGAATTAAAACACAATCACTAATTGTTTAAAGGTATGTATGCAGAATCATACTTCAATATAGGTGATAAACAATAACTGAAAGTGCAGCTCTCACAATATTTAAAATTATACAAGTGCAATGACTATAAGCAAAATCAGTCTTTGGTTTGTAACATGATGGATATCATTAACTTTGAGATCGCTTAAAAAATATCATACTACACTTTTGCAATTATATATTTGTTATTACTAATGTACTAATACAATTTATTTCAACTATGGACCAATAACTATTTTCTTAATTACCAACCAAAAGCACTGTCAAAATCTACCAATTCCTTTTCCGAAAACATAAAGTCACAAAAGACGATAACGCAAATGAAACAAAAGAAACACATTTGTTATTACTGTACGGATCCTACAATATATATTTACATACACTAGATAATGAAAAGTGAAAAAAAAACGTGTAAAGTTAAACTTGGCTACCTTTTAAACTGTATCCTTGTATAGTACTAGTAAGGTGGAAATTCAATGACTAGTTTGTGTGGGAAGATCAATTTGCATGTTTCAGTGGTTGGCTAGTCTTTGTAAATAAAGCGACATATGCTGTCTGAGTGTTACGTTAGGATGAAGTGTGCTTGTTCCACGTTTTCTTTTCTCCTCATCTATTTTAGAAGGTCAGAACGGCTTCTTTCTTTGGTCCTTTATATCGCTTCTGCTAGTATATCTTTTATGAGACTTTTATGAGATGTTTGGCTGGAACGTTCTATAGATCGGTCTCATAAACACGGGCTGGGAACTCAGGAGGATAGTAAGAAGAAAAAGGATGAGTCCCCAGATAAAGAATGTCACCCGATGATGAAATGTCAAGGGAATTAGTCAGGTACGGAATCGAAGCTGGAATAAAGAGTCGAAGATTTATTTTCCTCTGGCATGGAGAACTTTATTCAAATAATCAACACACATATATCACTACATTCTAGGAACACATCTAAAAGCTTTATAATAAAAATTCTTGTAATACATATTACATTTTCCTATTAAGCATTCCAACTTCATTGTATTCATAAAACTTCTGCACCTTAGAATATTATACAATAGTTAATTCTCAATCAATTTCAAGATAGCCCAAGTATGAAATATAATAATTGTAATTAATGCAACAATTAATTTAAAGAATACATTTTACTTATTTTAAAGTAGAATATTGATTTAGAATATATTGCTAGATATTACTCTTTCTTGCTTAAAGAATACTTTATTTCAATCATTAAATCAAAACATGAAGTTGGTAGCGAATTCAACTTTTACAATAAAAATTACATAAATATAATTAAATATAAATTCTTTAAAACATTTAAACATTCCATTACAATATATTATAAATAAAAGAATTCAATAGCAATGTTGCACACAAAACAATTTTACAATTAAAATCTCAATCATTAAAAATACCTATTCCTAAAAGAAGTTACGACATATAAAGTTTACTTACCTGGAATAAAGAGTCGAAGATTTATTTTCCTCTGGCATGGAGAACTGAATCTGACCTAATTGTGCTTCTGTATTTATACATACTCGGCCAGATTCAGGGTTAGACAAGGTCATACCCTCCAAGTACCAGTCAGGAAAAATGCTGACTCTTCTGCAAGCAAGAACCAGTTTCAGCAGGTAAAAACCAACTTATCTTACGTCATAAGACTTAGTTTTGTAGTTATTTATATTCGTTTGACGACGTTACACCAAATATGGATATCCATTAGTTGGAAGCCATCTTGTTCAGAAACTTTCTTAGAGAAAGGTTACTCCACCTTTATTAACCGAATGACTAGGTCACGAAACATATTTTTACTGATGGAACCTAGAAACTGTAGCTAAGTCGTCAAACGCATGTATTATGTTATACAATCTCACACAACACTGTACATTAGCAAGATTCTTAGTTATTTTTACTGATGTTATATAGTATAGTTACATACATTGCCTTTTTTCCACTTGCTCAGCAACCATTTCTATTCTATATAGTTGTGTTACAAAAACAAATGAAATTACCTTTAATATCTTTTAGAATATAAACGAATAACATTACTTTAATACAATTTAAAGAAAATAGTAATCTTATTAATTTTACTAAAAAATCAATTCCTAATATATCTTTAGTGTAGACCCGCTGTGTTAGTTGTCATGTTTGCTCTTTCCAGCTCTCATACATAAGTTACGCTGTCAGAGTAAATGCTCTTGCCTTCTCAGTGATTTGACTGAGGCCGGGTGTTTTAAGGTACATTATTTGGGTGGCAGCTGGACCGATAAACATGGTTTATCGGTCGCTTTGCAATAAATGTCTGTATCGTCAGTGTTATTGGCTATCTTTAAGTTTCTGTGTCTAAAAATAAATGACCGGTGTTTGAAATGTCATCAGTGACTTTGATGGAATGAGGTAAACTATTGATCAGCTTGATGGAATCGTCCTTGCCGAAATAGCCCGTATTTTGACACACGTGTTTGCTCTCCTTGCCATCCGCTTTGCAGTACTGCCACATACAAAACATAGTACGACAACTCAAAGATAAATTCAGTGGAAAACCTATAAGTGAACTTGATGGGCTATGGCTGAAATTGCATTCTATCATTTTTGGTGAGAAAATCCAAAATGAATAAAATCAATTATTAATAATGGATTACACCAAGAGTTGTATAAAATAAAAGATCATTTGAAAAAATTAAGATGAAACATGGACTGCACTACACAATGAGCGAACATCGCTGTATGAGATTATAAAAGATAACTAAATAAAAACGAGGCACCAGACTGAAGCAAATTTAATCAATGAGAATAGATTCAGTACTTGTGCTGGATGGCGTTGAATAATAAGATTCTAAACATTGATTTTGTAAGAAGAACCATTAAAGAAGAAGGTTCATTCAAAACGTAACACAAACATTTTAGCTGAGAACGCACAGAAAACAAACTGACTTAGTTTACGACGAGGTCAATGATCACCTTTCAGTGATGTCCAATTAAGAGTATCGGATATCCACTAATGGCGATATTGTTTTAAAATGACATCGATAGTTTAAAGACAAAATAGCGGAATAAGATTGACTTAGACTGAGGTCGTTTATCGATCGGGATACTACAGTATGTGTAGGGCTTAAACGCAGAATGTTAATGGAATAAGAAAATTTAAGAATTTATATGCAGAGAGAGAGAGAGAGAGAGAGAGAGAGAGAGAGAGAGAGAGAGAGAGAGGGAGGGAGAGAGAGAGAGAGAGAGAGAGAGAGAGAGAGAGAGAGAGGGAGAGAGAGAGAGAGAGAGAGAGAAGAGGAGAGGAAGGATAGAGAGAGTATTGCTGTTTCTTGTTGTTCTTAAATCAACAAGGTCGAATGTCTGCATGTATTTGAATGAAAATAAAACTCTCCCTCTCTCTCTCTCTCTCTCTCTCTCTCTCTATATATATATATATATATATTATATATATATATATATATATATATATATATATATATATATATATATATATATATATATATATATATATATATATATATATATATATATATATAAAATTAGAGCATCAACGTCGAATGCGGGAGGTCGCGGGTTCCAAACCCCTGTCGAGTCATACCGAAGACATAATAACAGTACTAACAGCTGGTACGTCAGGTGCTCAGCATTAAGATGTTATTGTTAGGACTGGTTGGCCTGGTGTCAGGATAATGCAACTGGGTGGGGCATGATGATACATGTCTGCGGCATGATCCTTCAGTGTAAGACAATCAGTATAAACTGCCACACTGCATACATCGTATCGATATGACTGTATAATTATTAAAGCTAAATAGAAAGTCCAAACTACACACATGCACACGCACACACACACACACACACACACACACACACACACACACGCGCGCATTAATTTTACGTATTCCCTTCCATCTTCGTGATTGAACTGCATTAGCCTCATCAACAATAGATGCAAGGAATGCGTAGAACTAGTTTATGTACTTATGTTATTAAACTCTTACTCAATCATACAAAGTACTATTGTAGGGGTGTAATGCTGGGGTCTCCCTTAGCATTAAAATAATGTTTCTTTCTGACATTCCATGACTATATCGAGGATTTATATGGAAAATGAAAGAATGGACGCTTTCTAAAGTGAAATTAAAACTACAAACTGCAGCCGATTTATTATAGAACTGGTCGAAACATCTTTATTTTTTCAAGTGTTTTCCAGCATATTTGTTAATACATATAGCTAAAAATAGATATGTTTATATGGAAACTAACAATTATAGTTTCATTTAAATATTAATATTAGAAAGGACAATGTAATAGGCTAGAATAGTTTTCTGCTTTGAAGGTGAGAATTCTTTCATAATTGCGTTATGCATCAATAGAGAGAGAGAGAGAGAGAGAGAGAGAGAGAGAGATTCAATATAGACGAGATGTAATGCATGTATGTATGTATGTATGTATGTATGTATGTATGTATGTATGTATGTATGTATGTATGTATGTATGTATGTATGTATGTATGTATGTATATGTGTGTGTGTGTGTGATGTATGTATGTATGTATGTATGTATGTATGTATGTATGTATGTATGTATGTATGTATGTATGTATGTATGTGTGAAGGGTCAAATTTATGGCGATCTAACAAAAGTGCATTAGTTGAGACCAGAGAAACATTAATTAGGTTCCTAGAGTACTGCCATATTCAGAATGTCCTTTCGCGGGGAGAATGCTTACCTTAATTAAGCAATTGTTGGGACAGCAGCCAGACGTTCTATTAGGGGCACAGTAAACGTTATTTTCAAGATAATGCTGTCACAATTGAAAAATCGCAGAAATTCTGTAACTATCAAACTACTAGGTGATTTTGGTGCCACTGTTTTTAGGTTTTAATATCGCCTCATCGAAAATTTTAATCAGTCTAACCTTTTCTGAAAGAGAAACCAGACTAGGCTTCTAGGAATTTGCTAGAAATTTCCTCGTAAATACTGTTGTTCAATTTAACCGACGAACTGATTTGGATTGACGTGAAGCAAAGGTAGTGTAACATATCCATGTAATTTGTTGATGCCATATATAATACTTTGCTGAATTTATTTGTGTTTGCATGAATGTTTTCTAATACAATCGTGTAATAGAGTTTTTATGAAGTATAACGGTGTTGAGTTTATGCATAGGTTGTCGTACATTAATCTTTAGATAAGTTTTAATTTGTTGTCGTGTTTGCATGAAAAAATAGGTTTCAAGAATTGAATGCATTACGTTACTAAATATGATTCAGAGAATCCGTGTGACTTCACCTAATTTAGAAGATTTCAAGATTGATTAAGAGCGAGTGTGAAATGACGTAATTGATGTACTGTATTTCATTTATTCGCTGTGTAACTTGAGCCTGGCTCAGAACCGCTAGGTCTAGTGAGGTCTGTATTGTTGAATGATGTTAATGCGTGACAAAATAGCCATTTGCCTAACTAGGCTCATTACAGGACACGAGGAGTCGATTGATTGCCTAAACATCTGTTTAGCACCGATATAAATATCTGATAACGAGCAGGAGTTAAATGCGAAATCCCCATTATCATAAATAACAGAAAAATTATGTTGCTTCTACTTATATTTATTAAAAGTGGAGAAAATAGCTCCTGAGTCGTGCGGTCTTGAGACGTATAATCTGAGACGTGCAATCATGAAAGGTGTAACTTGAGACGTGTAATCCTGAGACGTACAATTCTGTGACGTATTTCATGCGACGTATAATTTCTGAGAGTGTCCAAAGACTGATTGTTGAAGGTGGAATCCGGAGATCCAGGCGTCTGAACAGCTACAGTGGAATTCGAGCGAACCGAAAAACAGGTTATGTAATCATACAAGACGTTGATTTGGATTGTTCACTCAATCCAATGATGAACTAAATCTATCAGTAAGCAGATAAGCTATTTTATTTGAATCCATTTGTGCTTTCCTTCGTAATTCAAGAAAGTTTTGTTTTCTAAAAGCATGTATAATCCTAATTTAATGACATAGCATAGTTGTTTTATGTAATTGATTTAATTATTTGTTTACCTTACAGGGTCTCGTGATTGTTTGTTTTATATATCTGCTCAGATCTCTCTATATATTTTGATCTATAAGTTTCACCACTTATATTTACTCGAACCGGGCAATTATATCGAGGGTAGTCATCTCCTAGATACCGAGTACCGATACATATCTGCTCAGATCACTATTTCACCTATACGTTTCACCACTTATATGTACTCGAACAGGGCAATTACAACGAGGACGGTCTACCTCTGGCCATGCCATATTTAATGTTTGGGGTTCTTACCAGTGGGAACACATATTTATAGCACGCCTTCCTGTACTTTTTTTCTGTATCTACTCAGTAAGGACACCATACAGAATCTATCAAACCCAGACTTCTTACGTAGGATTTGAATTATTAACCAAGTACTAGACCTTTTTAAAAAAATTGAAATCTCTGTGAATGTTAAAAGTAAAATACACTTTAAATGAATAAACATCGTATACTTAACATATTTTGATGTGCAGACATGATGGTACCGCACAGATTCGCTGTTTTGAAATTTATTGAAAATATGATTAAATTATGGTGTTTTTAAACAATGTATTTATTTAACTATTTAACCTGTTTAATTTAATTATAAACTATAATTGTTTATGTTGTTTAATTCAACGATGTAAGAACCGAGAAAACGTTGTATATCATACTTTTGTTATGTAATATACATCAATTAGTTTCTACATCAATGTTTCGGTTAACTTCATTGAATTTACACCAAAATAAAAGTCAGCCCAAGAAACGACGTAACGAATAGTCATATTCGCGAGAACAATCACCGGAAAATGTTTAAGAAGGAACAATGGTGATGAATACAGGCTTAAACAAATGCATACATCTTGCAAAAATTGAAGTTATTTACATTTGGCAAAAACTTTTCCAACGAATTGTCGCGTAAGGTCTTCCTCATAGAAAAAAGATGCATGGCAGTTTAAACTTAAATATTTCATTGACAGGTCTTTTGGTTAATCTACTCTACGAGCATATTCTAAGATATCATGTTTCAGTTGATTTGCATACATTCAGAAAGAAAAGTAGAGCAAATGAACTGCCCATCTGACAAAGAAAATCAATGAATTTCCTGGAATCATGGTTTGCCGCCGTTTAATTGCGAATGAAACCTAGCGCAACTAAGTTTCAGTGTCTAGACAATTTTCGTTTTATTTTATTAAGTAATTTATTTGAAAGGTTTATCTAACTTAGTTTTACAGTTTGGCAATCTTTATTATTTTCAGCAGATCGGTTCGAATATGTTTGATTTATATTCTCATCGATAAACATAAATGCACGAACAGACGTATTTAAAAATCTTGGAAGATAATTAAGTGTAGAAACAATGTAATGCGGCACGTGTATTTGCGTTTCAGAAAAACAATGTTATCTGCAAACCTTATGTCTTCGCGTAGCACTCAATTGTTTTTAGAGAGGTTCCATTGTACATTTATGTTAGATGTTTTTATATGGTTCACGTAATTCTCTCAAAGAAAATTGTATAATAAGTAATGTTAGATGTTTTTATATGGTTCACGTAATTCTCTCAAAGAAAATTGTATAATAAGTACAATTGTCAACTCCCTTCAAATGTGCTTTCTACTACTTTTTGAGATAAAATACTTGATTCCCTAAACCAGTCAAGAATGCTCTTCACTTATCATTAACAAATGCATCTGTCTCCGCGAAATTCACACTAGCTTCAAACGTGTCTAGGTAGAACCTTTCCTTCAGGTGGCAAGGTAAGTTTCGTACATGGCTCCTGTCACATTTATTAACTTCAAACTATTGTGTGACCTTTTCAGCTATTATTGTTTACTTTACAAAGTAAAAATATGGATATAGTTGTGAACTGTGGTGTTTCGGGCTTGTGCTGTTCTTGAAATTGATGTTAGGCATTTAAACCTCCCATAGTTGTTATGTATTATTTAGATTGTGAAATACCAATTGTCGGCTAGGAAGAAGAGCTAGCTACATAGCAACAAACACGTGGGTTCAGGGCAAGTAAAATATCGTTTATAAAAAAAAGACGGCTTGGATTTTTAATTGCATCAGTTTGCTTAGAACAGAATGTTTTAAGGAACTATCAACTTGGAAAAGGGCTGATGTTTGCCCTATGAGCATCACATGGTGTTACCTTCGGACGTGAAAAATGCAGGTATATATTTGGGGATAGGGTGAATTAACGTTTTTTTTGCTATGTATTGACTTCTCTAGTAAAGGGAATAATATTCGCATGATTTTGTTTCATATAGCTACTCAGAAATATGAGCCTTTCCGTCCTCACTTGTCTATTTCATTTTTTTAAGATTTGTATTACGTTAGGCCAATGAATGCGGCATTAAATTTGTACATATGAACTGTACATTGCACTCTTAGCCACAACCATGTATAAACATAAACAGATGAAAGATTTTCAAACTGGTCCAATGAATTATTGACGCGGATGAAAAATAAATCGATGAATACTGTTGTAAAAAAAAAAAGTTTCAGTTTGCAGACTTTTCATTTTTAAATGGCGATGAAGTAATCATGCCTGTATGTTGGTTCATTTGTGTTTGCACGTGATGCCGCATAGATCTATCTACATCGTTTAAAATATGACATTATGCATTCTGACGTAATTTGGTAGATTTATGTATGTGTTTAATGGTCCTAGAACTTGAAACACTATCCTATCTACTACCGCTAAGCTAATAACAAATTAATTATTGGACAACGTGTTTTTTTTTGGGGGGGGGGGGGGGTAACATGGGATGGTTTCGTAAACAAGTCCATAATAAATGTTTTAACGTTTTAACTTGGGGCTATTGTGTGCCCTTTTCATATATTATTCTTTAATAATTAAACATATGCATATATTGGCGGAATAGTTGCTTCGGGTTTGAGGTGGGTTTTTTTTAAACTGACGTAAGGCATTTACATAGATACGTCTAGACAGTGAAATACGAATTATCTGCTAGGAAGGATGTCTCAGTATGCATGGCAATAGGCACGTGGGCTTAATGTGAGTATGGTATCTCAGAAACGGCCTGGATGGCAGCATTTTCAATTGAATCAGAACTTATTACACAGTGATAAGCCTTGCAATTGTATTGTGATCATCGATTAATATTTTAAAAAATGCCCCACAGGTATGAAAAATCCATATGTAAATTTGTAGTAAGGTGTACGAACGTCTTTTGCTGTGAGCATCCATTGACTGCTTAAGTCAAGTGAATGATATTTGTATGCTTTGATTTATTATAACTCCTAACAATTGTGGATCTTGTTGACCTCACTAGTGTGCTTAATGTTTCGTAAAATGAATTGTTATAATCGACTGGTTGATGCGTCATCAGACCAATGTACTAAAAATCTGCCAGAGTATGATAGAAGCAGTTTAACCTTTTCTCTCCAATACTAGCTGTTTTCATGTATTCCTTCCATACATTCTGAAATAATAGCAGTTCGCTTACGATTACTGTTTGCAGATGATCTGCAGCGAAATTTAAAATAATCGTCAGCGGATTCGTCAAAAAATTAAAGCATTTCCTGATATGCTAAAAATGTTGGCATATATTTTCTTATATATGCAATATTAGAGCTTTGCCGAGAAAACATGATGTATGTGTAGATCTTGTAGTTCATGTTTCTGAGAGATCACGTGTGCATGCAAATTACAATATGTGTTTTTTTTTAAAAAGATGCTATCTTTGAAAGTAGCTTAAAACTTTTGCCTTGACTCTCAAATGTGAGATATTAAACATAAATGTTTTATTACATATATAGTTCCTTGTGTACCTTGCATTGTTAAAAAAAGTAAAAGAATAATAATCCAAACAATAAAATGCTAGTGCCGAGTTTGAACATGATCTACACGAACTCAAATAAACACATTCAGGCTCGACGAATGAATACATACATCACAGAAGAGACGTCTCACTTAGTTTTACGTTTGATCAAATTAAAAAAGCATCCACAAAACAGGTGACACTGAATTTCTTAATAGGTTTTATTTTCATGTAAACAAGTTTGTGAAATATGAGTCTATCGATTAAAACAAAATTAAAACTATCATCCCTGCAAGTACACAACACGCGATTTATAATTATAGTTAAGCAATTATTTACCTTCACACGCAGCGGAAGCAAAATGTTTGACGAGTTCGTAAAATTTTATATCGATCGCTTTGTCTCCATTCTTCAGGAAATTAGACTCGAATATTATGGATTTTATGATAAAGTTGAATAAGTGCGGATCTGCTGTCAAAGAGGTCGAAAGTAATTTGACGTGAAAAAACTTCTTTCTAAGAATTAGGAAATATTAAATCATAATGAGATCTGGATATAAATATCACAACTTGTAAACAAAACCACGTGTTCAGTCCTTTGAGGTGGTAGTAAAACGGCTTCCGTATAAGCTGATACAAACGGCAAACAATAAAGATCCTAATTTGCCATATAATAATGTACCTGCAAATGTACTGCAGAAGCTGCCTGTTATTGCATCGCACGGTAGTCCTTAATGGACAATTCAATTTTTCTTCATCATTTTTCTTTTAAATTTTTTAACCAGGGAATAATCTTATTTCTATCCAACATAAAGCATAATGCAGTCTGAAGAGAAATGAAATGTTTCTTGAGTTCAACCTCTCAGCTTTTGAGTAGCGTGAGAAAGTGCACAAGATTGATTCGGCTGATGTCCCGAAAATGGAATTGCACAAAATTCCGAGTCATTAAAGCAAATTGGAACTTTTCTTTAAAACAATGCACTATGACATATACTGATGCCAGACCAGTGCCTTACATCAATGAGATTGCATTGGTACATCTGTACTTATAGCTAAGCCACTCCATTTTTATCAGAAATGTTTCCAACACTGATAGAGATATAAAAAAAGATAGCATAAAGTGGAAAATCTCTGATGAATATCGTTTTGATTAAAAAAATAATCCAAGAAGTATTTTTAGCTAACTGAAGTGAATCAAGTGATGTATGTAAATAAATCGATTATGGTTTGTGTTTTCTTCACCTTTGTGGCGCTATTGTAGAAGGAATACGATCAATGCAGGTGGGTTTGTTCTTCCGGTTTGATGACAGCTTAGTAATTGTGAGCCACTGGCACCACACCTGCAGATAAACTTCCTCTATCGTGAACTGCAACATTTCTTTTCCGTTCAAGAAAATGTACTGATGCCAGAAAAGACAAACACGGCGGTTTCTAGTCTTGTTAGTTTTTAGGAATATACAAGTTTCGGCTCAGAAGACACCGCATTGTAAATTTGGCCACCACAAACAGAGTACGAATCTTCTGACAATGGGAACTCAACATTCAAATATTCAAATAAGTTTATGACACTAATTTTATTCTAAAGCGGCCGTGATAATATTAAGGCCTAAAATAAATGTACAGTTTCGTACTTGCAGATTTTGTCAATAGATCTCAATATATCTGATAGTTCACCTTAGACGCATGCTGATTTTACCATTTCCTCAGATCTTATAGTTCACCTTAGACGCATGCTGATTTTACCATTTCCTCAGATCTGATTGCTCAGATTATGAGAACGATTTTAAAGGTATTGTGAGCAAATCACCTCCATCAACCTGAATTGAGATTTTGACCTTTTTATTTAAAATATTGTAATATCCAGACAAACATACAAAAATTGACTCTTTTGTATTGTATAACATAGAACAGTATATGATAGTATTGCATAATAGTGTATATATGTCAAACTATATGGTCTCCAAATACAATTGAATGTTATTGTACGATCAATACTTTTAGCTTTCATCTCTACTCACTGAGGAAATTCGTACTCTGTAGTACCCTTTCCCTTAGATGAAGTGTTTCGAAGATGTCAATAAAGCGTCAAAGACAACGATGATAAATGACTTCTAATAGAGTTCCTGTCAATTTTCCCAATGTATTCACTGTGTTACAACTCTATAGCTATTACTAAGACATATAATACATAACTGCTAGGGATTTAAAACTCTTTGATCCATACAAATTGGTCTAAATGTTTCTTTTCTTTCTTAAGTCATCTAGCAATATTCTGCTGACATAAATTCGATTTGAAACTATATTTATACATCTCGATGGAAATGGTGTGAGTGAGGTACTGACCTGTCAATACTTAATAATAACTTAAGAATTGTAGTATATAAATCATAGAGTCCTAAACACCTAAACACCTTTCCTTTTTTTTTCTTTTTCTTCTCAAACTCTATATCATATACCCTCCCTTTCTCCTATCCTATTACAAAATCTAGGATAAATACATCTCTATTGGGTTTATTTTCAACGGCAATATTGTTCCCTCCTTGTGATTACAAGATTTCTTTTACAAAATCCGAGTGCACATTCCCTTATGTCCCCAAAATTACAAAATTCACAAGAATCACTATATGTGCATATGTATGTATGTATGTATGTATGTATGTATGTATGTATGTATGTATGTATGTATGTATGTATGTGTGTGTGTGTGTGTGTGTGTGTGTGTGTGTGTGTGTGTGTGTGTGTGTAATCTCCCATTCATATAAAAATCTTAGAAAAGGTTGTTCTAACCCACCTTGTATCTCATTTGAATTCAAACAGTCTGCATATCGGCCTTGCCACAGTACGGAAACTACTCTTCTGAAAGTATTTAATGACATTCTTTCTGCTTTGGATAGTGGAAAGATTACAGTCTTCACCCTCCTGGATTTGTCTGCAGCATTTGACACAATAGACCAGGATATATTACTTCACCGTCTCCAGCATGTATTTGGCATTCAGAATATAGCCTTACTGTGGTTGAGGTCCTACATGGACAACAGGATACAAATTATATCTGCAAATGGAATACATTCCAGCCAAAGTTATCGTATGTTCTGGTGTTCCACAGGGATCTGTTCTTGGACCTATTCTCTTCATTCTATACACTCAGCCGCTTTCAAGTGTCATAGATCATCACCCAGTGTCGCACCAATTGTACGCTGATGACACCCATATATACAAGTCTAGCCACCCAACTGAAGTTGATGCTACCATTCATGGAGTAGACAGGTGCATTTCTGATGTGAAATCATGGATGACATGTGACAAGCTGCAAATCGATGATGATAAAACTGAGTCTATTCTTATCACAACACAAAGACTTTCTCATTCACATTCTTTACCTCAGACAAAAAATATCAGCAACACCAGCATTAAATTATCACCTAGGTGCTATTCTAGACCGTACTCTCACATTGCACCAATATGTCATAAACATATGCAAGGCTACATATCTTGAACTGAGACGCATCAGTTCCATTCGTAAATATCTTTCAGTTGATGCCACTAAAACACTTGTGTGTACATTAGTACTTTTAAAACTGGACTATTGTAACTCAATTCTGTTTGCTTCGACACTATATCTACTCCAGAAGCTTCAAAAGTTCAATACACAGCTGCACGGATCATCTTTAGAGTACCTCAATCAGAGCAAACCTCATCACTGCTCTGTACCCTACACTGGCTATCAATTCGATACAGAATCAAACACAAAATTTGTTCTCTGTGCAATGTTTCACTGACAGACTCCATTCCAACAGCTTCTAAAGATTAGGTGCTATACAATGTCCTCATTATTATTATGATGTATGTATGTATGTATGTATGTATGTATGTATGTATGTATGTATGTATGTATGTATGTATAAAATATATCAAAATCGTCTTTCAAAACCTGTTACGAACTATTAATATTATTAGCCTTTAAAAGAGAGGTACAAGCCAATATATAAACATAAAATGCGATTATGTATGCTCTCCATGCATACTGATATATGCAAATACACTTGATAATATATTAATTTGACTGGCAGTCAGTTTCTTTCAATATGTCGTAACTCGACCAGGCCTACTTAATGTTTGAAGGCATGACGACGGATACAGATATATATTGCTGGTCAATTATGGAACAAGAGAATCGAATGGGTGGATGAGTGGAGTAAGGACAAGACCTGTTCTATGTCGGTGCGGAAGGCTTAAGATGCCCAGGACTGAAAAGAAGGAGCTTGCGTCTGTCTTCGATGTCAAAGGTGTATGGCGACAACAAAGCATCATGCTCTGGACATATATGAAAAGGGAAAGGGATTTCGGTAGCCCGTCTGCAATATGAGAGATCTGGGGCGATTTTGTAGCCTTAGTAACAATAGCAAACTCTCAGGGTAAGAAGCAATTTGTAAAGGAAGGTAAACAATACTGGCTGTGAAACTGTAATCCCATTGCGTTGCTTCGTTGATAGTGTCTAATCACGCACAATCATAGGTATGGCGAGACCCATTCATGGTACCCATTAGAGTCACTCTAATGGGTACCATGAATGGGTCTCGCCATACCTATGATTGTGCGTGAGTCGTGACGAAGAATAGCTGGTGGTAGAATGCCTCAAAGCCGGTCCACTGAATCTGGTGCCGACTGTACTCCGTGTCTGCGACAAAGTTAGGGCTGTAATTGGCATGACCGGATGTCAGATGTCACTGACCGCATTGGCCTGGTATCGATCGCCGAACCCAGGACAAGTTACACTGAGCGTATTAGTAGAAATTTAGTGAACGAGGTGCGAGACCGGTTAACGTGAGTCCTCAGGTCTGAACCACATACGTAAAAAATCAGGTCTATAAATGCATGAAGTGTTCTTAAAGAGATATTAGTAAATACGTTATATTTTGTCTTTCAGTTTCTGTTGTAGCTGTTGAGAAAGATACGTTTTTCATTATTTCGTGGTGCGATATTGGTGTTTTATTAAAGTATCATATCTTTTTGGTTCACGACAGATGATAACATTAAATAGAGGAAATACGTTCCAACAATATCTTACAAACTCATCAACAACGATAATGACAGCAATAGCAGCAACAGCTACCAATAATAATAATAATAATAATAATAATAATAATAATAATAATAATAATAATAATAATAATAATAATAATAATAATGATAATAATGATAATAAGTAGTAGCAGTATGAAAATAAAAATAATAATAATAATAATAATAATAATAATAATAATAATAATAATAATAGTAATAACAAAGGGAAACAATCATCGTTACCAACGGTCATAATCATATTAGAATTTTATGTCATTCACAGTGGTATGTGTTATATTGCATCTATTTATATTTGTCTTAATATGGGAATAACTTGTAAATAAGGTATTGTTCTGAAGCTAAAGTGCCGGTGACCTATATATGTGTATGAATGAGTCCCTAATTATAGACATCAGTGATAAATTAACACAAACCTCTACATTGGCAAAGCTTGGAAAATAATGGATGTGTTAAAAAAAAAAGAATTTATTACTAGAAATAAATTTATGAATAACAAAATGTTCATTAGATAATTATCTGTACAATATGATTTTTTTTGTATAGAATTTGTTCGTGTAGTATTGAAAAACCTGTAATAACCGAGTAACGTCAAGTACAGGTACATGAAATCGTAGACTGGTGCAATACAATTCCACTATGCATTGATGACTGTATAATAATAACACAGTAATACAACACCAGTCATGGGCAAAAGGCTAACAAAATTTCAGCACCACTGGGAGCAATTATATTGATGGGATTCAATGTGGTATCAACTGTTTCAGCTATGGCTTTTTTTCGATTCATAATTGCATTTCTGATGTTTTTTAAAATTATATTTAATGTGCCAGTAGGCACTGTTGTCATGGTAATATCGTGAATGGTGGCATTTTAAATATGAAACTTACAGATGTATATTTTCAAGCTGGCTCTAAAGCAAATATAGTGGTATATATATATATATATATATATATATATATATATATATATATATATATATATATATATATATATATATATATATATATATAGACAGAACCTGTTATTATACGGCAAGGTCTCAACTGACCAAGCAAAGCTCACTGTGGCGAGAAAATATATTTAAATTATAAAATGCAAATTGTTTAAATCGCGATGAAAGTATGCATGGGTCAATTGCCCACACAAGCAGTTCCATTAAAAGCATTGTTTTTTTTGGCGGAGGGATATTTGCTATGAGATATTGTTGATTTTAATACTGAACATTAAGCTAGGGAAACGTGATAGGTGCATCCAATGGTTTTGTTCTTGCTGGCAAGGTTGACCGAGGTAGTTAAGTCACACAACTCGGTCAGTTGATTATTTCTTCAAAATAATTAAGTTATTGTATGCATTACTGGTCTCTTTAACTGTTTATCTTTCTCGACTTCTGGAAACGCTTCAGACGCTAAGCTCGTGATACATATAAAGGCGTAATGCTTTTGGTTACATATCTCAAAATTAATGTAAAAACAAAAGATGGTGAATTAATTTTTAATATTGCAAGATCCTTAGTGTTGTGGGTTTTGTTTAGTATTAGATCGAACCTAAGGCAGACTTCCATATCAAGTATTGTTTTAAGGTTCAATATATTGGTATCCTTGTCTGTTCGTATGACTTTGTTCCATAACACATTTGAGATAACTTGTCTCTCATACATCACTTTTTTTATATTCAGTTATCCATACATGCTGTCTGTCTTTGCTGCATTCCTTGCACTGAGCGACCTGTACGTTGCCTCCACATCCTTTCTCACGGTATGGAAGTCACTGTCATATATATAGTCCCTAGAGTATATATATATATATATATATATATATATATATATATATATATATATATATATATATATATATATATATATATATATATATATATATATATATATATATATATATATATATATATATATATATATATATATATATATATATATATATATTACATTTATGAAGGTCATAAAGTGTTTTGGAATTAGACCTTTTGGATATACTGTATTAAGACCGTGAATCCAGTAGGTTTCTTTTAGCAAACGTTCCATTTCAGATTCAGCTATAACAATAGGTTGAAAGGAAAAATCTTGCAAAGTATGAGAACTATTGTTAAAGTGTACGGCAACATGAGATGAAAAAGATATAATTTTTTATGTCTGATCTATGTTGGTTCATACGTTTAGATATTTGTTGACTAGTTTGTCCAATATATTGGACGTCACATTTTTTACATGTGATCAAATAAATAACGTTTGTTTTTGCACAATTAGTATCACAATGCATATTAAACGTTTCTTTTGTATTACTACTACTGAAAGAAGTACTTTCATTAGTAAGAGAACAGTGCGAACATCTAGGTCTATTACATTTAGTTGCTGATCCTTTTTTGTACGATGTTTTTTCTAATTTAGAATTAATTAGGTAATCTTTAAGATTTTTTGTCCTTTTATAAGCAAGCATGGGCATGCTTTCGTGTAGCAATTTAACATTTTCTTTGCCTGATAATTTTAACAAATCTCAATATTTATTGATAATCTTACCTATATTAGGTAAACTTGGGTTATATTCAATAATAAATGGAATGATATCCTTATTTGTATTTTTTATTGTACATTGTAAAGATTCAAGTTGTGTAAGTGAAGATACTTTTTGGAAAGCAGCATTAATGATATCAATAGGGTAATTTCTTTTTAGAAAATGCCGACCTAACTCTATCAAAGATGATTTAAAAACAGTGTCATCCGAAATAATTCTTCAATATCTTTTAGCTTGACTATATGGTATCCCGCTTTTACATGATTTAGGATGGCATGATGAATATTCAATATATTGATGAATATTTGTGTTTTTAACATGAACCATGGTAGTGATGTCATTATTTTCATTTTTTATGACGTCTACGTCCAAAAATGATAACTTAGTTTTAGACACATTGAATGTAAACTTTATTGTTAGATGTAATTTGTTTAAACTGTCTATAAAATAATAAAGGTCTTCTAAGGGATAACTCCAAATCATAAAGATATCGTTTAAAAATCTTAACCAAACATCTGATTTTAAGAAACATTTATTTAGAAAATCATTTTCCAATTTTCCCATAAATAAAGATGCATGAAAAGGTGCCATAGGACTTCCCATTGCTGTTCCCATTTTTTGGAGATAGTTTGTATTACCAAATTGAAAAAAGTTATTTTCGAGCACAAGTTTTATCAAATTACAAACATGTTCTTTTGATAGTTTACATGTATATTCGTTTTCTCCAATATAAGATCTACATGCTTCGATACCATCATTGTGTGGTAACAACATTAATACGTGTTGGTGTTGTTTATTTTATATATATGCTTAGGCTCGAATAAGCAGCAACACAGAAAGAGTGAAAACTAACAAGCTTGTATAAATTGAACAGTGAATTTATTAAGTACAATTATTTTCATAAAATAAATAAACTTACAGTTTTAGAGAATCAAATCCAACATTAATCCAATATAGAATTCACAAAAATAATCCACTAATGGAATTGTAAGAGTCCTGATAAATAAATGTTCTAATAGTTCCAGGTTCGAATCTTGACGATGTAATCCAAAATGGCTGACAATGTCACGTGATGCAGTTCTTGTTTAATTATCATCCAAATGAATTATGAGCACATGTTTTCTCCTTCAAATAGATAATAAATCCTTTCTTCAATAAATTGACACAAAGTCCAGAACAAAATAATTAATATTAACACTCAAACATGAATTACACAACTGTTAATTTTAAAGCCCAAAATTCTACTGAATTGTTCTATCCCAAACAAGTATATATAACTTGTTTATCTTAAGTAAACAAGTGATCACGTAATCTTTCTAGAAATTCATGGAAGGTTACTACCTTCAGCAAGTCACGTATTCTAGATATGTCCTACACCCCAAGAACTAAAAAAAAAAAGTTATCCTTGAAATTAACCAATAGTATTAAAGACCTGTTTATCAATCTGAAGCAAGGTCAGATAAAGAGATAACCAAGCCAAGGTCAGCCTGTTTACAACTAGAACCCAGGTCAGCCTGAATTTTCCAGAAAAAAAAAACAACTAAGGAATATCAAACCCCAAATGACAAATTTGGATTTAACAATAAAAAATAAATTAATTAAATCCAATAGCCGTAACACCTTCCCCCATAAATAAAAAGAAAGGTTTATATGATAAAACTTTCTTTTTATCACAAACCAATTTACATCTGAGGTTAAAAGAACTAGTATAAATTACACAATATAATGAATTGTTATACACAGGAAAAAGCGCCTGCAATTATATTATCAAGAAATAGCCTCAACCTTTTAACTTGTCCATGTCCCACAAAATGTCCTAAGAAAACCACTCTAGCAGGGCAGAACTCACTTTTAAATAAATTAACAGTCAGACACGCATTAGTGAGTCTGTCAAAAAAATTTATAATTGTTGCTAGATGTTCTCTCCAGGTGTTGTTGTAGATGATGACGTCACAATATTCTAGACCAGAGATGATCATTTTTATGAGACGTTGAATTGGACTTTCTTTATATTGGTCGAGTCCATTTGGAGTCACAATATTGACATTTCCTTTGCTCTTTCCGTAGTGGAATCTTCCAAAATCCTTTCAGAAGGTCAAAATGTGGTGACATACTTGGCATCCCCAATCTATCAATAGTCAATTCTTGGTAATGGGAATGAATCTGTTTTTGTCACTCTGTTCACCTTCCTATAATCAGTATACATACGGAAAGTTTTATTTGGTTTTGTAACAAGGATGCATGGTGAACTCCAATTACTTTTACTGGGCTTGATAAAAATCATTCTCCAGCAAATATTGAATTTCCTTTTCCAAGAATTCCTGTTTGAGTGAACTCGTCCAGCATGGATGCTGTTTGGAATTTTCAATTTCAACGTCATGAAAATTTTTCTTTGTCCTTGTAAGAATATCTGGACATAAGTGCTCATATAATAATAACTTTCAGTTCATTTCTTTCTTGCACTTGCAACTGTGAAAGTTTCTGGTCTAGATTTTTTATAATTTCTGAATTCCATCAATTTGTCGCTCCAATGCCAGTAGAATCCGACGATATTTCTTCACTAAGTGGGACAGGCACAACTAAATTAATTACATATTTAACATGGCTATCTCTTTCAATATACTGGTACTCCTATAATTAATTTAGATCCCAGAAGCACTAATACTATAATTTAACTAATTCATTTTCTTCTTAACTTTGTAAGGGCCGTAATATCTAATTTGAAGTAAAGTAAGAAGAATGAACAAGAGTAATACAACTCCATTATCAGACTCAAAAGTTCTCTCCCTTGTAGTTCTTTCAACCCATAGTTTCATTTGTAACTTTAATTGCTTACTTGACTTGGTCTTGGGTAAGGGATCTACACAATCTACCATAATTCTACTAAATGATTCGTCAAAGGCAGGAATAGGTTGCAGATGAGCCTTAGATATCTTCTGATTGGTTTTTCCTACCATTTGACAAGTATGACAAGATCTACAGTATTTGGCAACATAAATTTTGATTTTTGGCCAATAAAAGTGAGTCAAGATCCTGTGATATATTTTATTAATCCCTAAATGACCAGCCAAAAGAGTTTCATGGGCCAGATTAAGTATTTCCTGTCTGTAAGGTTTTGGAACTACTATTTGATAGTTCATTGACCATTCATCACCAGCAGGTACCTCGGGAGGTCTCCATTTTCTCATAAGAATTTCATTTTTAATGAAATTGCAGACAGGAACTTCATTGACTTCAGTCTCATTTATGACCCTTTGAAACAAACAGGAGATCTCAGGATCTTTTTCCTGTTCAACGACAAGTGACTGTCGTTTATCACCCTGATTAAGAGAATGAGTTGTTAAAAGAGGATGACTATGATCAGTATCTTCTGATTGATCTAAACCAAGAGTAACAGTGACCTCATCAAAAACCTGACCTATACAAGCGTCAGTTGAAGGAATGCTGCCTTCTGTAACACTGTTCTCAAGATCATCACCCTGATTAGAATAAAGAGAATGAGTTATTAAAAGAGGATAACTATGATCAATACCTTCTTATTGATCTAAACCAAGAGTAAAAGTGACCTCATCAAAAACCTGACCTTTACAAGCGTCAGTTGAAGGAATACTGGCTTTTCAACACAAGCCTGACCCATGAAGATGTCAGATAAGGGAATACTGCCCTCAATAACATAAACCTGACCCATAAGAACACTTTCATTTGAAGAAGACTTCTCAGAAAAAGGCAAAGTACCTGACAATAAAAGACTCTGAGAAGCTCCTGTGTCCCTTAAAATTTTAATAGGGGTGGGATTGGCTGAATCACCCAAGAGTGATATAGAACCCTTCGATATGAATGGTTCATAATTCTCCATATCAAAATCAGACTGGGATTTATTAGACCCAACAATTGTATTGCTTTCAATACATGACTGTGACCTTGACCTCTTGGAAATAAGAGCATTTGAAACAGGTTTTCTTGATTCTGATGCCTATTTATTAATTTGTAGCAATCAGAAATAACGTGTCCTATTTTTTTGCAAAAGTTACACGTCGGAAGAGACAAGGATCCAGAATCAAACTTCTCTGAAGTCTGATTTTTGAAAGTTGTGTTAGTTTGAGTTTTAGAAGGGCTTGAATTAAGCGGAAATACTTTTCTGCCATTAAATTGTTGAGTAGAAGTCTTGTTAACAGAAGGAACTTTATGTGTCAAAGAATATTCGTCAGCAGCTCGAGCAGCATTTTCCAAGGTTTTAATCTGATGCTCCTCAAGATAAGTTTTAACATCACTATGGACACAGTTTTTGAACTCTTCAATTAATATAATTTGTTTGAGATTTTGATAATCTTGCTCAACTTTCTTGGCTAAACACCATCTATCACACAACTGCTCTTTTTGTCTAGCAAATTCGACATGAGTTTGTCTAGCTTCTTTTCTGTAATTTCTAAATTTTTGCCTATAAGCTTCAGGAACTAACTCATAACCTCTTAAAATGCATTCTTTAACTACGTCATAATCACCACTTTGCTGAACAGACAGTGAAGTGTAAATCTCACTAGCCTTACCAGTAATTACACATTGTAGTAACTGAGTTTAATTCTCTCTTGGCCACTTTAAATTTTCTGCAACTTTTTCAAAAAGCATGAAATATTTATCTACTTTTTTTTCTTTGAAAGGGGGCACTAATCTAATATTCCTTGCTAAATCAAAATTTTGATTTGAAGTATGATGGTGATTCTCACTTGCCAGCTCTAATTCTTTCATTTTACACTGATATTCCCTTTCTTCCTTCTCTCTCTCTCTCTCTCTCTCGTTCAATTTGTTTTTCTTGTAACCTTTCCTCTCTCTCTCTCTCTCTCTCTCGTTCAATTTGTTTTTCTTGTAACCTTTCCTCTCTCTCTCTCTCTCTCTCTCTCTCTCTCTCTCTCTCTCTCTCTCTCTCTCTCTCTCTCTCTCCTCTTTTTCAAATTGTAATTGTCTTTCCTTCTCCTCTTTTTCAAATTGTAATTGTCTTTCTTTCTCCTCTTTTTCAAATTGTAAATGTCTTTCTTTCTCCTCTTTTTCAAATTGTAATTGTCTTTCTTTCTCCCTTTCCTGAAATTCCAGTTTCTTAAACTCTAATTCAGATTGTAATTGTCTTTATTTCTCCCTTTCTAGTTTCTCTTTCTACTTTTCCTGAAATTCCAGTTTTTTTTAACTCTAATTCACTCTCTCTCTCTCTGAAATTCCAGCTTCTTCAACTCTAATTCCATCTTGAATTTTAATTCTAATTCCTTCAATTTAATGTTAGAGTCTGGTGTAGACTTACTGACTGGAATCAAAGCACTTTGTTCCAAAACATCCTGTTCTACCAAATACTGGACCAAAATCTTTTTAATATCTTGTTTCGTTAAAGAAGCCTTGACTTCAGAAAGATCGTATTTTCTGGCAAGTTGAACCAACTCGTCTTTTTTTAAAAGATCTAATTGCTCCTGGGTAGGATTAGAAAGAAATATTTCTACCTTAGATGTCATTTTGATACAAGCGTGTTAGTCTCACTAAAGACTTAAATTTTTCAAAAACTAGGGGAAATTCAAATTTAAATTCTAATTTATTTAAATCTCAATCCGGACGATAGCCACCAATTCTATGTTACGTGCTTAGGCTCGAATAAGCAGCAACACAGAAAGAGTGAAAACTAGCAAGCTTGTATAAATTGAACAGTGAATTTATTAAGTACAATTATTTTCATAAAATAAATAAACTTACAGTTTTAGAGAATCAAATCCAACATTAATCCAATATAGAATTCACAAAAATAATCCACTAATGGAATTGTAAGAGTCCTGATAAATAAATGTTCTAATAGTTCCAGGTTCGAATCTTGACGATGTAATCCAAAATGGCTGACAATGTCACGTGATGCAGTTCTTGTTTAATTATCATCCAAATGAATTATGTTTTCTCCTCCAAATAGATAATAAATCCTCTTTCTTCAATAAATTGACACAAAGTCCAGAACAAAATAATTAATATTAACACTCAAACATGAATTACACAACTGTTAATTTTAAAGCACAAAATTCTACTGGATTGTTCTATCCCAAACAAGTATATATAACTTGTTTTTCTTAAGTAAACAAGTGATCACGTAATCTTTCTAGAAATTCATGGAAGGTTACTACCTTCAGCAAGTCACGTATTCTAGATATGTCCTACACCCCAAGAACTAAAAATAAATGTTATCCTTGAAATTAACCAATAGTATTAAAGACCTGCTTATCAGTCTGAAGCAAGGTCAGATAAAGAGGTAACCAAGCCAAGGTCAGCCTGTTTACAACTAGAACCCAGGTCAGCCTGAATTTTCCAGAAAAAAAAAACAACTAAGGAATATCAAACCCCAAATGACAAATTTGGATTTAACAATAAAAAATAAATTAATTAAATCCAATATCCGTAACAATATATATATATATATATATATATATATATATATATATATATATATATATATATATATATATATATATATATATATATATATTATATATATATATATATATATATATATATATATATATATATATATATATATATATATATATATATATATATATATATATATATATATATATATATATATATATATATATATATATATATATATATATATATATATATATATATATATATATATATATATATATATATATATATATATATATATATATATATATATATATATATATATATATATATATATATATATATATATATATATATATATATATATATATATATATATATATATATATATATATATATATATATATATATATATATATATATATATATATATATATATATATATATATATATATATATATATATATATATATATATATATATATATATATATATATACTTGGGACGTTTGCCAACACTCGAGTCCTCAGTTGGTACACGATTATAGAGTTCTATACACTATTCAGTCCATCTCTTCAAGATCCTATTCATTTTCCTGCATTGTCCTGGATTGTTGACACTCTTGGCTGTTGCTTGCTTGTATGTGTATTGATAGTTTGGATTGTTGTCATTTGAGCGGAGTCTTTCTTCCGTTTTCACATATTTGGCATATCTGTGTTATTTATATTCTTAATTTCGTTCCTCATCTGTATATTGACCTGTCTTTTGTCTTCCACCGCATTTTCATATATTTTCTTGCTTTATGTAAGGAGTCTTCTTTTGTCAGATAGGCGCCAGATATCATCGTTAATCCAGGTTTTTTTTTTTCTTCAGACTTTGTTTTGTATTTTCATCTACTGCCTCTTAATTAAAATTTCGTTGTGATGTACTCGACATGCTGCTTTAATTACATGTTGAATGTCTTGTTACATTTTTCTAGAAAAACTTCTTAAAGCAGAGGTTCTTATCTTTTCAATAACGTATTTGATCCTTGGTTGTTGTTTCTGTATCAGCTTCAGGTGTAGCCAGAAACTAATCATTAGCAAAACGTTTTCGCTTGTCACTTTGTAAGGAAAATAACAACATGTATAAGTTTGATCTACATGCATATTTTGAGATATGGCAATGTTTTTGTAAAGAATAAATATTGTAATTCGCTGTTTGGTTAATTCGTAGTAACCTCGTGTATTTATTGCTGTGATATTCTAGATTTGCAAATGTTCAATTGAATGATAACTTTGTATCATGGTTGCAGTTTGCAAAAATAGTAATTGGGTTTTGACTAGTTTTGTATACTTTGTAGGAGTATCATGTGTAAGGATATATCAGCGCATGGATATGTGGATATCTGTGTACACTTTGTAGAAGTGCAATGTACAGAAATGCGTCTGATGATATGATTCGGTTCTATATAATAAGATTAAGAATCTGTATATACCTTGTACACATCAGAAAGAATGGGTATTTCGATGTGCACGAATGCGTGACCAAAGAAGTAATAACTTATCTGATGATATTGTTGTTTAGTGTGAGTCTAGTTAACTAGAAGAATATGTTATGATATTGTCCTTGTGTGTTAACACAGGAAGCTTTCACGGACCAGAGGAACTGCAGGAGACCGAGGGAAATACCCTAGTGTAGTTGGTTCCAAGTCTCTGGGAGACAAAGAAAAAGGAGGAACGGAGGCAGAAGTTAGAAGGACTAGAGGGAACCGGAGTACCAGTCCAAAGAAGCATAATTCAGATCAGTAGGAACACATGACAGGAGGAAAATCTATCACACTAAGTCAGTTGATGAAATAGGCCGTCACTTGGTCGAGTGAAAGACGAGTGATAGGGTTTTTAATATGAATTTTATTTGAGAATGATTGTTATTGAATGATATTAAATTGTTATGTATTTTTGAATTTTACATTTTGCGTATTCAGTACTGTAACTGTCAGCATCGCTGACTGGGGATCAGATATATATACATATAAATATATATATATATATATATATATATATATATATATATATATATATATATATATATATATATATATATATATATATATATATATATATATATATATATCTGTGTGTGTGTGTGTGTGTGTGTGTGTGTGTGTGTGTGTGTGTAACGAACTCAACAGAGTTTACGATAATCAGATAATTAAAGTATTTTCATACTGACATAAAGCTGTGTGTTTTGACGTCATGATTAGTGTGTGAAGCTTCAAGGGTGTCCTTTGTTCCAGAAATAAATAACTTCACCTAAAAAAAACTCGTAAGATATTGTTTTTTTTTTGTGCGCTGCAGTTAATGCTAACTTGGACATTCACTGGACATAACTGTTACGCAAATAAATTGAAGCAATGGAAACAGTTCTGACAGAAAATGTGGCATGGATTATGCCTTACAGTATGTAATTGTGTTCTGAGAATGTTATTATTACGTCATATTATTACGTCATGAGATGGATTAATTGTGTAGCTCTTGTCGTCAGTGTCACATAAAGAACCAGACTAGTAACCTTTGATAGAAGACTACAGAGTCACTTTAAGACTGACGATGGACCAATGATATTTATTATCTGAAACATCCATTATTGTTGTGACTAAAAAGGCAACAATGAAACGGCTAAGAGATTAGGACATTGTTTCAAGTACTGTGAATCACTTTTAAATGAGATAATGTTCAGCCAGATATAAATGCAATGTTTTCAAGTAATACAAGGGCTACGAAAAGATTTCCTTGCCTGAATCCATGCGATAAATGAAACCATTGCGGACTTCATTTTAAACCATTCAAAAAATTATATTGAGAATAACAACAACAAAAACCGATCAAATGATATTCCATCAGACTAAGTAAGTCAAGTTTACATTAAATAACTGTGTTTGCGATAATGGAGATAATGGAGATAATGGAGATTTTCATTTGGGTAAAACGTGAATACATTTTCACGTAAAAGTAAAAGAATAAGTTGACGTTTTGGCACAGAAAATTGAACGTGTAGACAAATCATTCAAAGATGGACAGCTAGGTAATTTGATTCCTTAGCCAGCCAATATTTACCACTGCTTATAACGAGGATGTGAAAAGAGACAGGAATTTATGGCAGAATAAATTGTTGTTGTTCGCGATTAAAATGTTCATATAAATAAGCATCAGGCCAGGTTCGTCTAAAGGTCAAAGTTCACACACTATACATTAAAGATATGTTCAGTCCATGACTAATAGCCCTACAGTCATATCGTGTTATTTGTTTTGATCATATCTACAAATTCTGAGGATAATGTCATTTGTCGATTTACGGACTAATACAAAGCATAAATTCATCCTACAATTCGAGTATGTGAAAGAAATTTGCACAAGGCACAAATGTACTATTTCGTTGACCTTTTAACAAAATTATGCACTCGTGCATACCATTGAAAAATCGCCATTCTTCGTGAACTCGTGTACCTTCACAAAAGATCGTCATTATTTGACAAATATTTCAATTAAATTGATCACCACGCCATTAGAAGAGTTGTTTCCCTTGAGCCGTGCAGGTTAACTGCAAATATGTCACCTTGTCATCTGGCTAATAAAAGTGAATAGACTTGAATGAAAACAACATGAATATAAACATATAAAAATAACTTTGTAACAGATCACTTGACAATTTATTGATACGAAAATTATTAAATGGTTCTTTCAAGGCAAAATTGATTAGAAACAATACTTTAAACATAATTTCCTTATATTCATAAACTGCTGCTTATTACAATACAAACGGCTGCAGCTATAAAACAATCAGGTCAACACAAATGGTTATCACCATGAAAAACACAAAAATTAACAGAAACACAAATATAACACCTTGCGACTTAGGGATTATGAAGGTAATGAAACTTATAATGGAATCATTAGATTTGGTTGACATATATAGCCGATTAAATTTACTAAAGGTGGAATACACTTATACACGAGGGAATACATCAAGTAGATTAGATACATTTTGGGGCACTTGTTTTGGAACAAATAAATATATAAAATCAGGGATATCAGATTATCAAGTTTCGGACCATAAATTAATTTATTTAGAAGTAGGGATATCTAAAAGAACTAAATGGGGTCGCGGATCATGGAAATTAAATGCCAAAATATTAAATACCGAAGAATTTATAGAAGAAATAAAAAGGGAAATAGAAGATTTTAAAAATAAAGGGAATAAAGACATTATAGAAGAATGGGATAAATTAAAAGTTAAATTTAAGAAAATAGCAATAAAACATTCAAAATTAAAAATTAAGGGTTAGGAATTTTAAATTAGAAATAGAAGCTATAGAAAATTTAATAACAACAACAACAACACAGAACACAAAAACTACACTAGTATTAAGATTAGAAAAATTAAAGAAAGATTACTATAAAGGGAGGGAAATAAAAGCAGGTATATTTACAGACCTTTATGAAAATGCAAGGGGATTATATAAAAGGGAAGTATTAAGAAGGGGGGGGGGAGAAAAAACATTAGAAAGATTAAATACGGGAAGGGAAATACTAGAAGACAAAACTCAAATATTAAATTACATACGGAACTACTATAAGGACCTATATACTTCACAGAGAATAGCAGACGAAGATATAGAAACATACTTACGAGAGACAAATTGTGAGAAAATTACCTCAGAACATAGAGACAAATGTGAGGAATTTATATCACAAGACGAAATAGTAGAGACAATAGGAAAACTAGGTAAAAATAAATAACCAGGGAGAGATGGACTTTCCGCGGAATTCTATAAAAAATTCTGCAGAGAGTTGTCGCCAATTTTAGAATGGTTATACAATAATATTGCACTTAGAAATAGCAAAATGACTAACACAATGAGGGAGGGTATGATAACAATAATATATAAGGGAAAGGGAAATAGGGATGAAATAAAAAAACTGGAGACCCATCTCACTCCTTAATGTTGACTATAAAATTTTGAGTAAAATTTTAACGGAAAGGGTCAAAAAGTGTCTTGACCCAATTATAAATATAAATCAAACAAGTGGGCCAAAAGGAAGAAATATACAAAATAACATCTTAAACATTAAAACTATAATTGATCATATAAATATAAATGGTACTACTAGTGCTATGGTACTAATTGACCAAGAAAAAGCCTTTGATCGACTTGAGCAAAACTATATATATAAGACACTAGAAAAATTTGGATTTGGAAAAAATTTCCAAAATTGGACCAAAATTCTGTATAATGATATAAACTCGATTGTACAGGTAAATGGAGCAAAAACGGAAAAATTTGAAATTCAAAGATCAGTGAGGCAAGGCTGCCCACTATCTATGCTATTATATGTAATAGCAATAGAAATCTTAAGTACCAAAGTAAGGAATAACCCAAATATTGTAGGAATCAAAGTTCCAAACATTAAAGAAGAAGTTAAGATGTTACAACATGCTGATGATTGCACAAACTTTATTCAAGATGGAAAATTTTATAATGAACTAATAAAGGAATTTGACAAATTTGGAAAAGTTTCAGGATCTAAGATAAATCCTGATAAAACTGAAATCTTATTAATAGGAGACTGGAGAGGTAAGAAACATGGTCTGCCTGCTCTTCTTATTAAAGATAATATAAAAACATTAGGCGTAAATTTTGGAAAAGATGAACTGGAAGACAATTTAAAAGAAATAAAAGAAAGTATTAAGAAAAATTTGACAATCTGGGCACCATTGCCAATATGCTTAATGGAACGAGCACAAGTTGCAAAAAACTATATGTATGTGCACTTAAATTACAAATTAAAAACAGTAGACATAAAAAATGCAACACTAAAAAATATAGATAACGAGATTATTAACTACTTATGGGCTTTTAAAATACATTACACAACCAAAGATACACTATATAGGGAGGGGGTGAGGGGAGGTCTAGGTCTCCCCCACCCCACCCTAATTAAATGCACCAACATTTTAAATCGATTTAAGGAGATTAAAGTGGAGCCAAAAATACCTTGGCATGGGCTCTACATATATTATTTTGGTTTCTCTATGAAGCAGAGAAACGACATATATAGGAATAATAACTTAATAAAATTATTAGAAGTGCCAAGGAAATTAAGATCAATAAAAGATTTACTATTCAAATACAGAGATGTAAAGGAATTTTGGGACACTGATACAAAATGAACCGCTCCGGTGGCCTAGTGGTTAGAGCGTCCGCCTCGGAAGCGGGAGGTCGTCGGTTCGATCCCCGGCCGAGTCATACCAAAGACTTACAAAAATGGTACTAACAGCTGCCTCGCTTGACGCTCAGCATTAAGAGGTTAGTGTTAGGACTGGTCGGCCTGGTGTCAGGATAATGTGACTGGGTGAGACATCATGCTACATGTCTGCGGCATGATGTCTCAGTGCTAGACATCACTATAAACTGCCTCACTGCAGACATCGTAGCGATATGACTGAAAAATTGTTAAAGCTACGTTAAAAATCCTAATCAAACAAACAAACAAACTGATACAAAATGCACATACAGATGGCTAGCACAAAACACAATAAATAAGGACAAAAATAAGGTAGAACAAAAACACATGAATATTAACTGGGATAGGGCATGGGGAAATTGGGTCAAACTCAGATCCATTAAAATCAAAAGTACCTTGTTCAAATACATGCATGATGCATGGTTGACAGGGGAAATAGCAGTGCGACGGCGTATGATCGCAGTGTCGCCAAAATGTCCACTATGCAAAAATTTCTCTTTTACAAAAAAACATATTATAACGGAATGTCTTATAACTCAAATTGATAGAAACAAAATTGTCACTAATATTTTAAAAAAACAATTATATGACAACATACAACTCTTATATCTAGATGGAAAATTTATAAAGACAATTTTATAAGAAATATCAGCCTTTATTATTAAGTATATGATAGCATGCGGTCCAATTAAAAACTATGGGGAAAATTTTAGATAAGGAGGGTTCAGGGAACTCAGGAGGAGAAAAGTACGAGCAATGAGAGCACGGGGCTATATCACATGGCGCTACGCGAAGTGGACAGGCCCGTGAAAGAGTTTGGAATAAAGCTTACCTAGAGACATATACACTATCAAAACAACTCACGGATTAGATAGGCTCTATAGTTAAGATCTGTTTCCTTTTCTCGTTTTTTCTTTTTCTTGAAAATAAGCATGCTATCATACAAAATCACTGGTGAGAAATGATTTTTACTCTGTGGAGATTTGCGAAAATCTACACAGAAAGCCCGTTTAAAGGGAAATATAAAATAAGTTTTTGGAATAAAATAAGGATTTAATTATAAATAAATAAAGATCAGAAAATAGTATCGAGAGGGGTGAAGTGCAAACAATAATAAAGAAATTGTACGAATCCCATTTCGATCAAAGTGATCTAGTATATAAATAAGGAAATTACAAAACATGGAACATAATATAGCAAACAGTAAAACAATAGATTGGTATCAACCAATATAATTTAAAATTAAGACACCATGATTTGTACCAAATTCAAAATTATTAAAACATATTAATTAAATGAAACTAAAACATATATACTAAGATAAATACCATTTAGAGGTATTTATATGGTTAGAAAAATTTGACAAGAATGGCTATCCTTACAAAATATACAGTATTCATATGAATACATATAGCAACACACATATAGCACAACACAAATAGCATACACAGGATGTAGGAAACCCCTAGCCAGGGTTAACTTTGAGAAACTGAGACAGACACCCATGATGGACCTTTGAGTTCGGGTGGAATGTCATAGAGAAACACTAAGGATAAAAATATCTTCCTATTATTATATAATCCCGATGGGAAAAAATTAAGGTTAGTTTAAATTAAATGGAAATTCATAAAAAACATACCAAACTACATATCGGGGGAACACACATACACATAAAACCTTTTTTTAGTTTTTTCAATAGGGAGAGGGGGTATCTGTCTGGTGCCCCCCAAAAAAAGAAAAAAAAGAAGATTTACACAACGTCAAATATCTGGTGGGGAATTATTTTTGCTTTAATTTTGAAATATTCTGTAGTTTAAAAGATGTGCCCAACAAATGCACGCAAAACCAAAGAGTGGAGAAGTCTAGGTACTCGCTATTATTGTCATGGCACGCACAAAACAGACGGCACGCAAATCAACGGGAGGGAAAATTTACCATGGTGTGATGTAATTGCGGTTTGTTTGGAAACAAATAGAGTACAATGACAAGAAATTAAAATCAGAAAAGAAAGAAAAAAGAAAGACAAACAGAAAAAGGACAAAGAGATAAACTCAGAGGGGAACTCACACGAAAAGCACGAGAAACAATGGCGGAACAAAGACGAACAATGACAGAGTTGCAAAAGTTTTTCCGAACAAAGCGTGTTGTACACGAAGACGGAGATTATATAGACTGTAAATTTAAAAAGGGGACACAGCAAATATTTTTTTCCAGATATAAATGGCAGTGAAACACCGAGAACAGAATCAATTTTGATAAAACTAAAGACAAAAGACGAGGAACTACTAACCAAGCTATTTTCTATCAATTATACAAAAGGAGGTTACAACATCAGATACAGAGGAAATACACCGGCCCTAGAATATGGAGAAACAATACTATGTGGACAAAGAGCAGTTATAAGAAGACCGGAACCCATCATGAGGAAAATTAGGAAACAAATGGGAGATTTGCACATAACAGGAATACCTATGGAAGTACCACTAGAAACTGTCGTCAAATGGGTAGAAGAAAAATTTGGGATAAAAGTAGCAAAGTCAAGTTTGGGAACAGTACCAGGCTTCAACATTTACAATGAAACTAGAATTCTAGAAATAGAAAAAACAAGACTCCAAACAATCAAAAGAGCATGTTTTCTGCATGGTTTCCTTATTACAACGTGGTATAAGGGATGCATCTACCACAGGAAATGTAACAAATGTGGAGAAGTAGGACACAAACCAAACAAATGCAGGAAAGAAAGTACAAACGAGATACTAATCCCAGAAAGACAAATTAATCCAGAGAAAGACCAAACGACAACAGGGAAGGAAGATGAAGTACAACAAAGGCCTATCCCACCAAAACGTCACCAGCAAACCACAAGGAAGGAGAAAAACACGGAGAAGACCCAAACGACATCGGGGAACAACGATGCAATAAAACAAATTCCACAAAAAAAGAAATAAACAGTCCTCCGCAAACAAGAAGTAAGGAAATAATTAAGCAGCAGGAAAAGTCTAAAGAGAAAAACACGACAACTAACCAAAGTCAGGGAAAACAACCTCAACAACTTCAACAACATACAATATTTAGACAATCTGAAAATCAAAACAAGCCTGCACAACAACAAGTCAGTATACAACAGATACCAGTCCCTCGGAAAGCAAATAATACAAGTCAAGAGAAGACAACACTACAGCAAAAGGAGCAACATAAATCGATTGAAAATACGCCTAGCACAACCTATAGGATAGAAACTGGAAAAATCATCAAGAAACCAAATATCAGTTCAAATCAAAACAAGCCCGAACAACAAGTCAGTATACAAGAAGGAAATACAAATAAATCAGGGGGAAATATACAGTATAACGAAGAATGGCTAACAAGTGTACAAGAAGAACATGTAGAGAAACCACCGACAGCAGAAGAACAATTCCAAAAAGAAAGGATTAAGGCAAGGAGAGAGAAAAGAAAGAAAGAAAGAGAAGCAGAAAGAGAGTCACGATACAATGCATTATATGACGACGAATGTTTAGAATAGAAACTTAAAAAAAAAAAATACTTGAAATTGTACTAAAAGAAAATAAAAAAAATATATACTCAATGATACTATAGCACACAGATACTATAACACACATTTTATTAAAACACAGGAGGGACTTCCCTTAAAATGGTCTGAGAAGATCAGCGGGAAGATAACCCTCCAAATTAAGCAAAACCAAATAATACAGTAAATATATAACATGAAACGGACTTAGAGCATTGTTCCGTTTATTAAGAAATTCAGAAATAAAATCCAAATAAATTCTGAAATATAAATATTACTTCCGTATAGTATTGTTATCGTTAACACAGCCACATGCATGAGAAGGACAATAAAGGAGAAATATTGTACGTAATCGTCACTTAGCCCTTTGGAAAAAAATATTCTTGTTTTGTTTTGATGAAAGAAAAACTGCTTATATTAATCACACACACACACACACACACACACACACACACACACACACACGAAATCAAACGGAAATAAATATTAGGTTCCGAATTATCTGTGTGCGAAACAAAACAATGTGTCATCAGAATAAACAATTCACTGCGAACATCTTGCTATTTAAAAATGTTTGCCTCTGATTGCAAATATAATGATTGAGTTTAATTATTTAGTTTTGATAATCAAAACTAGTTCAATTTAAATGCAGTTAAAAAAAAAACATTACTGCGGAAATACTCGTCTATTCACCGCTTTGTCCTTGTTTATGTCTTGGATGACCTGCAGTTAAATGGGGATCCTAATAATAGATTTTTTTAAGTTCACATGACGGTCGATTTTTTTTTATCTTCTCCCCTGTCAACAAATGACCTAACTGATGGAACGGTATGATGTGTTCAGTCCTGACCATTCATGATTGGAGCAATTAAACATTTTATTTTTATTTTCACCGTGACAAGCCTTGACAGTGCAATAGGTGTAAAGTTTATTAATAGAAGTCATTCGAAGAAAAAATGATTGATACGTTGCCACAAAAAATTCAATGCCGTGGTGGGTCAATTATTTATGGATATATTAAAATAATGATGATTTATAACTTCTAACTCCATATATATATATATATATATATATATATATATATATATATATATATATATATATATATATATATATATATATATATATATATATGTGTGTGTGTGTGTGTGTGTGTGTGTGTGAAACTGTAACACTTTTCCTTGCAGTTCTAGTCATTTTTGTAGATCAATAGTTATGTCGTTATTTGGTAAATTAAAAAAAACTGCATCATTACGTATACAAATTTTCTGAATCTATGATACAGAAACACCTCTTAAATAATAACAAAAATATGCAATCGCTATTTTCCCATCGTTTCATGCTTGTAATTTTTATATCGCTAATCAACGTTTCGTTGTTTTCACGTAAGATGCAATGAACTTCAATACAAACATACGCACATGAAATCAAAAGTTAAAACCCGTGTTTCGGAACAAATAAGAATAATGAATATGTCATACTGTAATCAATCAACAAGATCTTTATTGTTTACACAAATAGGCAAAAATAGTTAGAATCATCAAGTAATGCATCAAGAGTCATTTACATAAAAGAAGGCATGTTTCAAATGACATTTACGTGTTGTCACCACTCAAGACAAGATCAATTTCCAGGACAGTTGCTTTCCCTCTGAACATGCATTAGTATTTCTCTGCGAAAACAAATTTCTCCGATAAAAATGCATCTCTTGTCAGACAGCTTGTCTATCAAGAAAGGAAAGAGAAATCTGATGCAAAATTATATATACATACAGACATATATATATATATATATATATATATATATAGAGAGAGAGAGAGAGAGAGAGAGAGAGAGAGAGAGAGAGAGAGAGAGAGAGAGAGAGAGAGAGATACACTGACTCAAATCTTAAAGTAATTTCTTAGTGTACATAGTTCGATACGCATGGCTTCATGCAATGCAATGTTATCGTTTAAAACGCTTATATTACTCCATCATTAAGAACAAGAATTCATTTCAACTTAGACCAACGGGTCTGTCTGTACATATGTATTAACCAGATATAATTATAAAAAAATAGAGGTAGAAGTCGTAATCTAAATCATTCAAATGTATAATAAAACAGCTGTTTTCTTAGCATGTCACTCTACAAATACGAATTTATACCACAAAGCAAAGTAAATCATCAAGTCAGGAAAAGCATTGGTACTTCTAATTAACATGCAATTGTTCCTTGTAATAAGATTCCAGTGTAGCATGATTCAGACGGAAGTGAAGAAATTTGCGACTTTTCGTAACACATAGTTTTCGTTGATTCACAAGTTCCTGGGCAATAATTGTCAGCGCAGTATATACTATACTTAAGTTAATTTTAGTTTAGATGATTTGACAATGAAAAGCTGGATTTAACTGTATTGTAGCATCTGTAACATATTATGATGACCTTAAATTGTCTGATAAAATCTTACTTTTATAAGAGAGATGTCCTCTATCCACATAGTTATCAATGACCAACGTTTATACTCAGCAGTTGTGCAAGGCGGAAATTATGGAGTCAAAACTATAAGCGATGCTTTTACCGTTGGATAAATTTGTATGTGACATATATTTTATTGTTTATACTTTTTATTTCATTGTGATTTAAATAAAATTGTATCTGACATGTCATAATGATAAAAAAGCGAATTTATCCACAGTTGTTTCTTAATCTTGTTGTCGAACGTGCAAAGTGAAGATTGGTTTGGTTAACTGGTTGACATGATGGATTCTTGAAATGATAAACCGGCAGAAGCAGAGTTGCTGAAACCATTAATAATCTTCTTTTAATATTACTGACAAATTAAAGGTTAGGGTCGAAGAAGGTTTAGTTTCAACTAGTGTTGTTCCGATTATCGATTATAATCGATCATCAGTTGGTTGAGCAGATAATCGATTGTGAACTCCATAATCGATTGTGTGTAAAGGGAGACTACTTTTTAGGTGTATGCAAAGCACAAAGGTTAGTAAAACTCCCAGCCACTAAAGTTGACCTGAAATTTATTAATTCCCTTCACAACTACAAATATGAAACCTTATGATTCATAATTAGGAACATATAGTCATTATTACATGGTCAAGTTGTTAAATTGTTGAGTTAATACATTTAAACACATTTTGTTGATTTGTTTCAGTCCAATTGCAACATATCTTGTAGTATTTACAAACAATGACAAACAAAAAAACATGTCCTTCTATACTTTAAATTATAGACCCATCACATGTGAACGAAAAAATTTCGGGGGATTGTAGCAGTTTTTCAGTTACATATGACTGATCAGCCATAAAAAGTTGTGTTCATTTAATAAAGTTGTAGAACAAAAGTAACACATAATGTAATATTATTGTCAGGTTAAAGTATATATGTCATTAAAAGAGATTACTTCTATACATTTATAAACATATTGAACTCTTGATCAAAGATATAACTGTTTAACAAAAATTAAAATTTGCTCTTAGTAACCGATTATAATCGATGATCAGTTGGTTAAGGGGAACCGATTATCGATTATGAATTTCTGACCGATTCCCATCACTAGTTTCAACATTAAATCATTAACAATCCCAAATGCAAAAGCCATAGGTGAGCAGTATTTTGTTCCGGAGACAAAGAACCATTTATAATGGAGTAGCACCATGTAAACTAGATATGGTACATTTAGGGATGAGATTCGTAAGCCATCATAACAGTATGAATTTTGCAGACGTCTTTGAATGTGCAGGTGTAATTGTGACACATAGCAATATTTATTTAATTTATTTTACTTCGTAAAGAATTAAATCCATTATATGTGTAAAGATACGGTACTTTGATGTATCTGATCATGATTGATTCCGAACTCTTTCAGGGAACTGGTCAAGAAGGGATGAATTGGTTTTATCTATCAAAATGCGTGGGGTTGAAATGTTGCAGATACAGGGCTAATACTTGCTGAAACACTTATCGTAAATTGAAACTTTGCAAATGCTGGTTTATTAGGCATAGAAAATGTATAACATTCGAACTTTAGAGGGCGCGTGTTTATAAAGTGCTTAAAAAGCCTACATTATAATTAGACAATTAACGGCTAGGGGTATGCTTCCAGGCGAAGTTTCTTGTTCTAAAATGCCCTACCCAGCAAAATCAATCCGCCTCAGCTTTCTGACAGACGAGGTCTTAGTTGCGAGAAGAGTAGCAAGTTTACTCTCGTAATAAAAACTGTCCAATGAACATGAAGTTGATGTCTTCGAGAGACACGTATCCACATATGAAAAGAGGATGGCTCTGCTAAAGTGTAAAGAGACGATTCTTTAATACGGAAAAAGAAGGCAAGATGCAATGTTTTAGTTGACTTCATTACTTTTTTATGAGTCTTAAGATAATTCTTAGAATTTATTTGTTTATATATCATATTAATCATGTATGCTAAGAACTGATTATTATTTGATTTGTAGGATGTTTATGGTAATGAATTGTTAGTAGTAAATAAAGTAGTTAAGACAAGAAGTGAATTTCGGTTAATTCACTCGTATAACAAAGATGTGAATTCTCTTAACCTCTGAATTTGTTGAATTAGCATTGGAACAACAATGGGATCTATGCGGCTATTTATTGTCGGCCATATGCCTATATATATACCCGAAATTAGACAAGATAAACAGCTCATACTGCAGGGGTGGATTTGTTAATTAGCGAGAGCAAACTCTGCTGACGATCAATTAGTAATGGCGGCTGCATGTGTCAGAGGAATACATATTTAATACCTTTTCGAAGAGGTGGTATGTAAAGAAATTACGGAATATTATGTCACTTAATGACCTGAAACCATGTTAACAGTTAGAGTCTTTTTGTAACACTATGTGGCTAAACTCTGAAGAGGACGAGAGATGAGACGTGAGTTCATTCCAGGGAGTTATACAGATGAAATGTAAGGCTGCAATTTGTTTTATTTGTCAGGGAAATAGACTCCACCACAGAACGTCCGAACGTCGGATACAAAGATTACTTATTAACTAGTAAGGATCACTAGCGGATTAAAGAACTGAGTCAAGACTGAGGACGAGAGGGAGCAGAGTGTTGCTGTACAAGTCGAGTCCAATAGAGAAACTACATGATTAATGAGGGTGGTCTGCAAACACATCAGGTTATGAAGGTATGCGGGCAATTAAGTTAAAAACGCTCCGTCCATTCGTAATGTAATTGCTGATGTATCAAAGTAGATAGAACTGTTAATTTTATTTTAGAACTTTTTTTTCTAGCAATGGCTCACTTTACCTTACATCCGTGAAACTGAATTTAGATTCTGTTGTGTTTTGAATCAAATGTTTGTCACATTGTAACTTAAAATGAATTAGTCACTTCTGAAGCTGACACACTACATCCAACATAACGAAAACGCCGTTAGAGTGCATAAGTATCAAAACAATTTGACTCTAGCTAAATTGCAGACATAACCTTGCTCTTACAGCCCTCTGTAGCAAAAAGAAAGACGCCTAGTTCCGTTTGGAACACATGATTTTGCTTGGTAAAACTGGTACGTTACATCGACAAGACTTATCCTAAATTTTGGCATTGAGACATGAAGGTCATTTCGGAACCTTCTTACAACCGTGGCTTTTTGTACAAGGATATGCAATAGAAAAAAAAAATGCATTAATAATTGCATACAAGAATGCTGAAAACTAAAGAACCCACTCAGAACAAGTATGTTGGGTTGAAAGTCATTGACATGTATTGAATTTAAAACTTTCTACAAATTAAAAAATTTAATAGGAATAACCGGATATATATTTAATTTAAAATGTTATTGCTTGATCTAATTGCTTAATATACAGAAATTATTTGGATGAGTTTGTTTTGGGGAACCTTAGTATAATATGAAATTCTCCAACGTTTGCTTTTATCATGGGGTTGAGGATGAAAAGCGTTTGTAGCTTTGGTTATGTCACGAATCATGGAAGACTTTTCTTCAGGATTTCAGCAGCTGATAGCATTATCAGCAACTTTCATTCCAGTCTGCCTAATGAAGAGAATAATAATAAGCAAACAATTTTCTTCAAACCTCATCAGTGCCAATGTTGCCTTTCACTCCCATTACGTAATCGTTACATTACGCACCAAGCGTAGTCACGTGTTTGTTACATACTATAAGTGAAACTAGCATATTTTTTTCATACTATAAACGTAACTAGTACACTATGTCGTCAAGTTAGAGCATGCCTTTTGTCTACTTTTGAATTGTGTCATCAAATGATGGCATGCAGAATGCATTATGTCTTTAAATGACGACGTGGTGGGAAATGAAACGCTAGTATATATTTTCATACTATAAGCATACCTAACGAAACATCATTCTATTGAGATATTCATTGAAAACATCATTCTATTAAGATATTCATTGAAAACATCATTCTATTGAGATATTCATTGAAAACATCATTCTATTGAGATATTCATTGAAAACATCATTCTATTGAGATATTCATTGAAAACATCATTCTATTGAGATATTCATTGAAAACATCATTCTATTGAGATATTCATTGAAAACATCATTCTATTGAGATATTCATTGAAACCGTCGCTTTCTTCGTTCTCATTTTACAAATTCTAAAGTCTTTTTTGGACTAAGTCAAATATTGTACTATTTCGCTTCACCAAATTACCTCTAAACAAAGAACCCAAATCAAAGGTCAACTTTTCTTTATGTAAAATGTGCAAATTAATCACAATTCTGAAATCACATGAAGGGTGATCTTTTCGAAATATCAAATGAATATTAAGCAAAGACTAGATATTGTGAGTATAGGTCATAGACCCGTTATTAAGCAAATGCAACATATTGTGAGTATAGGTCAGTGACGGGTTATTAAGCAAAGGCTAGATATTGTGAGTATAGGTCATAGACCCGTTATTAAGCAAAGACTAGATATTGTGAGTATAGGCTAGTGACATGTTATTAAGCAAAGGCTAGATATTGTGAGTATAGGCCAGTGACATGTTATTAAGCAAAGGCTAGATATTGTGAGTATAGGTCAGTGACAGGTTATTAAGCAAAGGCTAGATATTGTGAGTATAGGTCAGTGACAGGTTATTAAGCAAATGCTAGATATTGTGAGTATAGGCCAGTGACAGGTTATTAAGCAAAGGCTAGATATTGTGAGTATAGGCTAGTGACATGTTATTAAGCAAAGACTAGATATTGTGAGTATAGGCCAGTGACATGTTATTAAGCAAAGACTAGATATTGTGAGTATAGGCCAGTGACGGGTTATTAAGCAATAGTTAGATATAGTGTATATGTCAGAGTTAAGTTATTAAGCAAAGGCTAGATATTGTGAATATAGATTAGAGTTAGTTTTGTATGGCTCATCCATGATTGGAAAAGTATAAACTATTTTTGCATATGTTATTCTTTAAATGAACCCTTATGTCAAAGAGCTTAGAGTTGGTGCATAATTGCTGTTAGGCATCAAAAGGGTGATTGGATGAACATGTTGTTATTATTACTGGATACCAACATGAAGTTCACAATGTTTCATTTTCTCAAGGCAATTAAGTAAATGACAATATGATGAGCATGAAACGATGTGCTTATCTAATAGTATACACAATTAGTTTGAGCATTGCACTAATTAAAGGTGTGCATAAATGGCCAATTAAAACGCCATCCTATTTTTTCCTCGTAATGAAAAATAATTGGAAGATAATTGGTGGATGAGAACTTATCGTTTTACATCAACACGCATGTAATAATAGCTCTTCACTACTGTTATCATGGTAAAAGCAATTCTTACACCCAAGCTACCGTACATACCATTACAAATTATTTATTGCCATATCGAGCAGGAAAAATGCAGAATTAGTTTCTAAATTTAAGTTAACAGATTAAACATCAAAATAAAATTTTAAAAAAACCTCTTAAATAGCATTTAACTCTTTGAAAATTGTATGAGTGACTATCATTTGGCAATAGTCTATTCTGACCAAAATTTAAAGAGAAGCAGATGGAACCCAAACAAAAATTATCTGGCAAATTCAAATACATTAAAATCCTGTTGATGAAGCGGCTTTAAATGCGATCCTATTAGTTTATAAACATTGGCACTCAATATTTACTTTTTGAATGAAAAATCAGTATATTATTAAAAGACCACTGATGGAAAGATGTTTATTGCGACTACGCCGGATTCGTGAGGATATTTCCGATCAGACGGATAATTTTCTATTAAAGAAACAACGATTAAGCAAAAATGACGAAGGCATGAACCTATTTTTCATTCGTAACGTCTCGGTTAATCCTAGAGTAAATCCAGAAACTATCGACATGTTACGTAAATATTAGGTTTTCATTATTGGGGAGATATTTTCTGCTAAAGAGATATGTCAATTTTCTGTAAAGTACCTCGCAGATATACATTTGAGAAATATTTATTTCTCACACATGAAACAACCAAGGTTGTTCCGAATGAGTCGAAGGATAAAGGTTAAATACAAAATGAGATACATTTTCCATTGAGACGGTTGAATAAATGCCCTTGATGATGTAATTATAAATCGATCGACTGTTAAATCAATCTAAACACAAACGGTCACGGTTTGATTATAGATCTATATCTTGACTTAGTTGTGCATGCTGAAATGACACTCATAAGCGAGAGAGAGAGAGAGAGAGACAGAGAGACAGAGACATACATACATACATACATACATACATACATACATACATACATACATACATACATACATACATACATACATACATACATACATACATACATGCATGCATGCATGCATGCATGCAGGCAGGCAGGCAGACAGACAGACAGACAGACAGACAGACAGAGATGAAAGGTAAAATGCTTTAAACTCTTAAGTGACATGAGCAGTTATGATTGCTTGTGACATTTTGTAGTCAAGCACACATTTATGGACAATGATGCGTTAAGCGCAAGTGACATATTTGATAATTGTTTTCAAAATAAAACTCTCATTTACAATATTCCATTTAATGTATGTGTTTGTTGTAATATTTATTCCTTAAAAAAATTCTTTTAAAAATTGAGTGTAAAGAAACTGTGAACATAACAGAACACAATCATATCTATTTGAGGTATGCAGATAACACACAGTCAGTATAATACATAATTGATATTCAATGTACTGCTGTATAAAGGAATGCATAATGGAGATTAAATACGTGTGTGCACATAAATCCTCAGAGAGAGAGAGAGAGAGAGAGAGAGAGAGAGAGAGAGAGAGAGAGAGAGAGAGAGAGAGAGAGAGAGAGATGTTAAGTTGAAATATACTTTAATTAAATGGAAACCATAGTGTTATCTCTTCCTCACGCGCGCGCGCACACACACACACACACGTTGGAATGCGTTTTACACATATTACCCTGTCATTTTAGAAATTTAGAGTTGCTAAATCTTAAATTTTGAGTAATTTAATTAGTTTGTACATTATTGTTTCTATCGATATAGGATTTTCCAAGTTAGAGGTATAGAGGACAGATTAAGCCAAATTGTGATTCATCTTCAGTCTCGTTATTTACACTAAGTTCCTTTCATGTCGCTCTTTTTTTCTACATGTCGACCACTCTCGACATTGAATCGGTGTCATGAAAGCCTTAATTCACTTAAACCCTTTCTGTGGCTGATATTTACAGTTATTCTAAGACGAAAATAGTTTATAATATATTTTTTGGATCTTTATACATGTATACAACATACCTTTTGTATCTTTATACATGTATACAACATACCTTTTGTATCTTTATACATGTATACAACATACCTTTTGTATCTCTATAACTGTAGAATACCAGTCAGAATGAAATATGTCTTGCAGTCTTTGGCTAAAAAGCGATAGAAAGGAAGATATCTGAATTAAATTTGGGTAATGCCAGACTTCTTCAAAACCTGAGCTCAGCAGAATACTTTTCACATTAAAAAACAAGGTAAAATTTATCTAAATTGTATATAACATATAGCAGGCCTATCTTTGAATATGCCAACGTAGTCTGGAACGGATTCTCATCGATCGATTCATAAAAATTGGAATTACTACAGCTCGAAGGGGCAAGAATAGTTACAGGGCAATCTCTCTATTTTGAAACAGGGTTTGAAAGTTTGCTGTCTAGACAAAAAGACAAAAATTAATAACACTCCAAAACATTCATAGTATCCAAATTCCAGACTATAGCTTTGGATTACTCACTCCTCCTGTGTCAGAACAAACAAATTAGAACCTTAGATGGCTGATTATTATGGTAATTTGCAGTTTCAGGCTAAATTCTACCAAATAATATTTTGTTACCTTCACGGTATCTTTGTGGAGTAATCTCAAACTGTAGACACAGTGTAGTATGTCTGACAATACATGGAAAAAAGTGATTATGTCCAAATATCCTGTCTCGCAAAATGACAAGTTTTATTAATCGAACACAATATATTGTCAATACTAGATCACATGACACATTGTAATTTCATTAAAAGTTGATTTTTACTGTGTTCAACTCGCTGACATTCCATTTTTTCATGCGGTGCGATCGAACCACTTTTCATGTTCTGTCCCAAGTACAATAGACAACGAGCTGAGCTGACGAGAAATTTACTTTCAATGTCATATGCAAATGTAGATTAGATTTACTGCTTTTGGGGAAAATATAGCATTTTGCATCGAGTATGCAAACATAAAACCGCTACTGGACCCATTTCAATAACTAACTCAATTCGTCTTTACTGTTATTCTGCCTCACCAACCCACCCACTCTCTCTCTCTCTCTCTCTCTCTCTCTCTCTCTCTCTCTCTCTCTCTCTCTCTCTCTCTCTCTCTCTCTCTCTCTCTCTCTCTTTCTTGCAATAGGTAAGCATTCATTTGTATATTTTTGGAGAACATAGTTATTTGCGTTTAGCAATTTAATTAAGTACTTAATGATACGCACATATTTATTTGAACAAAGTGGATAACAAACCAACATTCTAAAATAAAAACACAATGTTGGTAGAACTTTTAACATCTAGTAACAATATGTAATATTTGCTATGTATTCGTTTTCTTCTTTTGTCTACATTCCGAAAAAAAAATCATCAAATATCACAGCCATAAGATAATATTGGAGATACAAAATTATCAAGTAAATCGCACGTTATATTCACTGGACCATGTTAGCATAATTCAGACATACTATCATTGCTTTGACACATTTTCCAGCATTCATCTCTGTAGCACCTCTAATCCAGCCTTGATGGTAATATTACAACTCTGTGGTCTTAAAATAAGTAATAGAAAAGGGTTTGGCGCAACAAGCTTTGTACAAGTCAACGAATAATTTATTTCCCTTGACTACAAAGTGAAAATGTAATTTTTTTAAAAACAAAACTTACGGTATTGCCAGTTAAATCCCAAATAATCATAGAATTACAGACAATATTATTAATAATTATTAAAATTCTGAATAAACTGTAATGGAAATCCAACGTTGGAAGTGTTGATGTGCTTGTGGTGGCCTGTGTAGTGGTGATGTGCCAACAGTCTTTTGTTGAATCACAATATTTCAAAAATAATACAATCCAGGAATATATCCTTTTTTAAAAGTTCACTATATTTTCGAATCTCTAGTTCCAAGAATGTTATTTTTAAAAGAGCACTTTGTATTTTCAAATTTCCATCGCAAATGATATTCGGGACAACAATAATATAAATTTAAAGAATTTAATCATTTCCGTGACCTCATGCCACAATTACCATTTTCCATTAAAAAATACTACTAACTGACGAAAAATAACGTTCTAGAAGCATAATAGTGTTTACAAATTAAAATCTTAGTTATAACTATAAGGTCTATTACTAAATTTATAATATAGAATTTGAAATATATCTGGTACGTCATGCATTTTTATAGAGGGATTAAAACAAGCTAGGCCCAGAGCCAGCTAAACATGTTTACTTTTATTATTAATGATCCTAATATTAAACCCGTAAACATACATAATATTTTAGCTATAGATACTTTGTTACACACTTAAAAATATCAATGATGCGGATCAAGTAGAAAATGAACTTGATTTTGACTAAGGTTATTTTCAGTAGACAATGCTGCATTATCTGTAGCATAACCTGAAATAGAAAAAAAAAACTAACTAACTAACAAAAAGGAAAAGAAAGATGTATACAATAAAGCTTTCTTTTGTAATATTAGTCAAATATACGTGATAAAAAAGCTACGATTCATACAATCTTATGAATGACACGAAGCATGCATCAATATATATATATATATATATATATATATATATATATATATATATATATATATATATATATATATATTTGGGACAAATTTATTAAAGTGATTTGTTTCTGTTTATTTATTTTATATATTCCATGCCAGTAACGTAACCAATCTGTTTTTCTCTTCGCTCGCCTATTCTGAATGCGTCTCTTAAATAACCTGTTCTGTATGGCCATAATTTTCAACTTAGTAATGGTTCTCGTTATGTACTTTGTGTACACTGCTTTGTCTGTGGTTGTGTTGGCATCCTCTCCGTTGTTGCCTTTGATTATACTCAGTTCACTCGTTTGGACTGTCGTTTAAAAAGAGTTGGTCACAATAATTCGTCAAATAATCATTTATGGCATACATAATACGAGTGCGCTGAGCATAATCGAGTATAGAAGTGTAGTAGTATGATTCACTGGAACAATAGGCGATTCTGTTAAGATTATAGCAGCAAAGCAGCATGATACAACAGAATAATAGACTATCCTGTTATGAGTATAAACACATAGTAGCATGAAACAATAAAAAAAATAGACAATCATATTATGAGTATAACAGCATAGCAGTATGATTCAATAGAACAATAGGCAATCCTGTTATGAGTATAAACATATAGTAGCATGAAACAATAAAAAATAGACAATAGACAAAATAGACAATCATATTATGAGTATAACAGCATAGCAGTATGATTCAATAGAACAATAGGAAATCCTGTAATGAGTATAACAGCATAGCAGCATGATACAATATAACAATAGGCAATCCTGTTATGAGTATAACAGTATAGCAGTATGATTCAATAGAACAATAGGCAATCCTGTTATGAGTATAAACACATAGTAGCATGAAACAATAAAAAAATAGATAATCATATCAGGTATCCATATGACATACGTATGAATAGAATTGAATATTAAGCTATCCATATGACATAAGTATAAGTATAATTGAATATCAAGTTATCCATGTGAAATAACTAGGAGCAGAATTGAATAGCAAGGTATCCATATGACATACGTATGAATAGAACTGAATATCAAGTTATCCATAGGACATAATTATGAGCAGAATTTAATATCAAGTTATCCATGTGACATACGTATGAGTAGAATTGAATATCAAGGTATCCATATGACATAAGTATGAATAGAATTGAATAGCAAGGTATCCATATGACATAAGTATGAATAGAATTGAATATCAAGTTATATATATGACATAATTATGAGTAGAATTGAATATCAAGTTATCCATATGACATAAGTATGAATAGAATTGAATAGCAAGGTATCCATATGACATAAGTATGAATAGAATTGAATATCAAGTTATCCATATGACATAAGTATGAGTAGAATTGAATATCAAGTTATCCATATGACATAAGTATGAATAGAATTGAATATCAAGCTATCCATATGACATAAGTATGAATATAATTGAATATCAAGTTATCCATATGACGTAAGTATGAGTAGAATTGAATAGCAAGGTATCCATATGACCTATTTCGTTAAGAGTGGAAGTTAATACCAAATAATACAAGTGACCAGTTTTGACTTGATGGTGATTACGATATAAGATTAAATTTTCAATAATTAGTATACATGCACTGTGTAACGAAAACAAACAAAAATCGATTTAATTTTGAAAATTACCACGTGTAATGTTGCACAATTATGTTTCCTACAAAAACCAATGACTAGGACTCAATGTTTCGATCCTATATGTACAAGGCGTGAAAGGCAGTTTGATTCATTCTTTTAGATGTAATGATTGATGTTTAGAAGTCTTATAATTTATGAAGTGACTGCGATTCAATATTCTATAAATCAAAGTCAGTTTTGGGCACAAGAGGTTTATGAAGGAGGAGAGAGAGAGACCTTTATGAAGCAAATAATAATAATAATAATAATAATAATAATAATAATAATAATAATAATAATAATAATAATAATAGAGAATGACAGCAAATGGTAAGTCTAGTATATTTCTAACAACCGTATTTACTCGTGTATTAAGCGCATCATGCTGTCAACAGCGTAGACGAAAATTTGCCTCCCGGCAGATGAGGCTCTAAAGTTATTGGTACTACTGGAGCTTTCAGGTCACTAATGTAGACCCTGACATGCTGGGGCTTTGTGATACTCTGACTAACTCTGCTTTTGTTATACATGGACAAAGACGGCTAATAGACGACAGCTAATTAGGCAGAAAAGTCTGAAAGGCTTCTAAATTTATAACACCTTATACCGAAACATCACATCCCTAACTGCAAGATGGTAGCAATAAATCAACGATGAACTGAACGCCGCTGTATAATATAATTTTGTGTGATGAATTTCTGTATATGATTAAACGACGACTTGCTGAGAGGGCTTTAATATTTTTCATCTTAACATTTTTGCATGGAAGAGATGTTTTGGAAAGAGGATAAATTCTGCAAGTATTTGTGACGAAACATATTTTACTCCAGTGTGTTAGCATCATATCATTTATTTTTGAACTGAGGTATATATATATATATATATATATATATATATATATATATATATATATATATATATATATATATATATATATATATATATATATATATATATATATATATATATATATATATATATACATACATACATACATACATACATACATACATACATACATACATACATACATACATATATATATATATATATATATATATATATATATATATATATATATATATATATATAGGTTTATACTGATAATGAAACATTCACTACTTGCACTAAGGAGACATTTTGTTGCATATGGATTATTACTTTCTATGACCAATTAATTGTCTGTATGGGGAAATTTCCACTAGCTTAAACACAGGCTCCTGGTTACAATTTAAGATAAATCATCTTTGAAAAACGAGATTTTTTCAAACTAACTTGATAATGAAGCATTCACTATCTGTACCAAGGATACAATTTTTGAATATGGATTGTTAGTTTCTTATGATCAATTAATATCCATTATTGGGAAATTTCACGAGGTTAAATTTTACGCGCACAAATTGCAATCATTTAACTTTGAGAAACGAGAGATTAAATAACCTTTACAATGAAGCATCCACCATCTGCACTAAGGAGACGTGTTTTTGTATCTGGATTGTTAGTATTTTTAATATCCAATTAAAACCCATTATTGGGAAATTTTCACGCGGTTAATTTTAGGCGAACTGGTCACAAATTACAATAATTAACTTTAAGAAATGAAATAAAATAATCGAACAATGCACAATTGTAATATGTAATTAAATACTCAGATTTGATGAAAATGAATAAATTCGTTAAAAATTAAAAAAATGTCGAATTGATAATTCATCTATAGAAAAATTGATGCAAGGTGTTCCTGTTTTGGAAACTATTCTACGTTTGAAACTTTCACATTTTAGATGGGTTTTCAAAACCTAATTTTTATTGATGGGCATAATGCACACGGAAATGTGTGTAGTCAGAGGTACAATCTACAGTATTAGCTATGTTGATTTGTGTGTCTGCTGTGCTGTAAAAAAAAAAATCTACCCTGGTCAAATTACATCGCAAAAACAATATCAACATCAAGCATGTATACATATTCTCATCTTTATTAGTTATCATGCAGAGCTTTGCTGGTTAAAAAGCTGAGTCAAGTGAAGCTGTACGAAATTATTGTCCGAACGTGTTATGCCACTGGTCAGATCCCTGACCACGGTATGACCACACATGGTCTGGAGTTTTTTTTTTTTATGAGCCTGGAATCATTACAAAAATCTCCAGTCTCCTTCACCAGGAGACGTATGACAGCTCTCCAATTTATTCAACATGGCTCAGTTGGAGTTTGAAACGATTTTTTTTTTTCTTTCGATTAATTGATTTTTATAGTTATAACCGTCCACTAGGGACATTTGTATAACTTTTATATCCAGTATGTCACTGAACATTTGATATTCCCCTCTTTGGGAGGGCCGCATCCCCTATATCATTTTATATTCGTAAACGTCATGCTGGTTTTGACGAGAAAACCAACATAATGTCTTGATAGCCCATTAAGCATTACATCAGACTCCATGATGCTTACTTTAGATGGGGAAATTTAAACGAAACGAATAATTTTATTAAGTGCTCAGACTAAATATATTTTAAACACAATTTTAATCAGAGGATGGGGATAAAATATGAATTATTATGCAGTTAACGAAATATGACAAATTCACACTAATAAACAAAAGAATATAAGTAAATATACATTTCGCAAATAAAATGTAATGTGTTTAACATATACCGTTCAACCATGGTAAGAATTATGACTTTCAAAAAAACTTATATTAAAAAAATTGTAAGGCACTTAAAGCTTCTAAAGATTAGCTGATTAGCTGCGTTACGTCGTCCACATGATTATCATCATCATCATAATCTTCATCATCATCATCATCATCATATTTTTATTATTATTATTATTATTATTATTATTATTATTATTATTATTATTATTGTTATTATTATTAGTAGTATTATTATTATTATTATTATTACTATTATTGTTGTTGTTGTTGTTGTTGTTTTTCTTCACTTCTGCTAGAAGTTTATAAGAATTGTAGAATCTCAGAAAAGTATTTCATCTTTATTGATTTCCTGATAACGAAACTGGCAGACAATTTCTGTAAAGAACATCTGGATTAATTTGTCATAATAAATATTATTCATTCAATTTCATCTGTTCGAATAATTTGTAATTTAATTTCAGAACATTATTCAATTAAAAAAAAAACAAGGAAAACCAAATTCCTAGCTGGATTTTGCCCAGAACAATATGATACCGCCGATGTTTGGATATTTCACCCGCTGACCACCCATGAATTCGCACATCATTAAAGTTGGTTTATTGGTTTAAAATGAATAATTGCTAAATAAAACAGGGGAGACAGACAGTGAACACGGAAATAAGCTGATTTTCAAGGTACGATAAAAAACGATTGAAATATGAAAAAAGAATATAATATCCACACGTAATGTAATCAGAAATCTGATTTGATCGGCAGGTTCAATGTGTATAATCAAAGTCAGGGAAGATACGAAAGTCATAATAATGCGAGAAAGACATTCTTGTAACAAGTACTGTATGACAAAATTAGAAATCAATGAGCAGGAAATTTTGGAAGTTAAGGGATATAAAACTACACTTCACGTATACGTATTATGCTCGATTGGATGCTGTGCAACAGGTGTACAAGAAAAATATGAGAAATACAAATAAGAGTAAACCAAGGACACAAAACGCTATGTACAAGAAAACGTTACTTAACAATTAACGTAGAGAACAGAGGCAATTTACACTTCCAAACTATCATAGAAAATAGATGCTGCTACATACATATATATGCACTATTCTAGCTTTGTCTTACAATGTGTAGGCTTGTATACATAAAATATATATTGCATAAAATCATTCGGATTCAAAATATAAACCAAAATTTAGTTATATATATATATATATATATATATATATATATATATATATATATATATATATATATATATATATATATATATATATATATATATATATATATATATGGGAATAAACCAGGGAGACAATAAACAGGGATTCTCTCATTGTATGGAATAAATCGGACACATACTATACACAAATGTGCAACAAACATTAAGGTTACATGGTTTGGAACTTAAATATGTATGTACATGTTAATAAATATGTATGTACATGTTAATAAATATGTATGTACATGTTAATAGATATGTATGTACATGTTAATAAATATGTATGTACATGTTAATAAATATGTATGTACATGTTAATAAATATGTATGTACGTGTTAATAAATATGTGCCAATTTCTATATTTTATCATATACAATTTTACACTATGGAACACACACACACACACACACACACACACACACACACACACACACTTGCATGTTATCACCATTTCATCTTGTATACGTGTGTTGCTGTCATAGTAATGCTTAACATTTTCCTCCAATTTTTTGTATAAATATTGATTATCATGAACACAAGAGGCATGGGTGTACATGGTAGTTCTAGTTTAAAGGATTTTAAGCGGTCGTATATGGTAATGCTAGAAACAAATAATGCCTAGCTCACATCTGATACTGATAAAGATTCTGATTGGAGTTGGAGTCTGTGTTTGTCACCTCTTGTTTTGATAAACTATTTCCCTGGTGTGTGTAAAACTATCAATTTGTTCTCTGTAAAAGTCAGTCGTCTTGAGCCCTACCTTGGGTGTATATTAAAAATTGTTTGGGAATCTACTTTGTGTTAGATGTTATTGTTTGCAACTTTTGTACCCCGTCACAACGTGTAAATAAAGTATTGTTATTATGCCATGTTAACACCTACATTGTAAGCCAATCTCAGACATAAATTCCAAAAAGAATACAAAAAGTTGAAAACTGGGAACCAAAAATTCCACATTTATATACTACATTGAAGAAATATTTCTTCTTTATTTTTCTTTCGGACTAAACAATGTTAGTCACTTGAAAATCTTTAACTCTGCATATTCTAAGGTAACTATTAGATACTGACTTTGGTTACCATTTTCAATCCAACCTACGGATAGGAGTTATGTCCCTTGCATTAAAAAAAATTGATACATACATATACGGTGTAGTCGGTTGGATCAGGGGGCGGCAACCTGAGTAAGAGAGTAACACTATCAAAATCGAGCTTTTTGACTGCCCTTCGCGTGCCACGCAAAATCTCTTGATATGCCACTTTTAGCGCACGTGCAGTAAGTAGTCCGCCCACCCCTGGGTTAGATTAGAAACCTTCCAGAACACCTTTACATTTTATCTACTGAGGAAAAGGGTCAGACAGAAATATGAGAGAAGAAACTTAGTTTCAAATTTATTCAAAATTGTTATCAATTTATTCATTGATATAGTGCAATTATTTCATTTTCGTATAAAATTGGCACGAGTTTAACGATAAGCACACACACACACACACACACACACACACACACACACACACATTAACATATACAATATAAAAGTCTTACAAACATATTTCAAAAAGATTATTAAATAGTTTACTGATGACCCTCTTCATAGAAAGTATTGATATATCAGAATACATAAAGAATAATAATAGTAATACTAGTATTATAAAGGTACAGAAGAACCTGGCAACTCCCAGCCACCTTCTGACTTGTAAACCACTTTAGTAATAGTAATAACTATGAGTAGGAATGTGTTTGTTTTTTATTTGTTATGGTTTAACGCTATTTTCAGCACAATATACTTGACGGCCAGTATTAATAGTGGAGGAAGAGCCCGGAAAAACCCCTATTAGAAACAAGCTTTCTCACATACCCACATTGGCCGAATCTGAGACTCGAACCCACGCAGACAGAGGTGAGATGGCAGTGATCCGTAACGAACAGCGCTTTAGACCACTCGGCCACTCGGGTCCCATAAGTATGAGTAATAGTAGTAGTTGTGCATGTAGTAGTATTTCTCCCATTTTATATAATGGTATGTCCCACATAAAGACATTCCATATATGAAGAGAGCACTAATTATTTCCATAAAATTCTCATTGCCAAATTTAAAAAACAAATTAAATATTTTTGTCTTCAAACTTACTGAATTAAATCCCTGGTTCGAATAGTCCTATGTGTTTTAAAACACACGATGTTAGACATCTGAATATAATCCTGTGTTTTAATGTAATGAGATTATTTTGTTCATGATTCCCTGAAGTTTCTCACCACTCTTGAAGCTTTATTTCTGTCGCGATTTTCATCAAACTTATTATGATGGCTAATGCCGTGAATACCATTACGATATTCGATGAGATTTGTTATGAGAAAGAGGTATGAACATTAATGAGATTATCATGCATCTGATTGACCTAGCTTGTTACTACTCGATGTGCCGATATTTGGATTAGATTTTGATCACACTGGGTATGTACGCTATATCTAATATGAATTCGACTGAGAGTAAGATCCACGTATATTAATGAAGTGATCTTCAATCTGATTGGCTGAATTTGTCAACACTGGGTATATACGCTTTTATCATCAGGATCTAATATGAATTCGACTGAGTGTAAGATCCACGTATATTAATGAAGTGATCTTCAATCTGATTGGCTGAATATGCAAAATCAGCGATTTTATTCCTGTTCAGATTCTTAAAAAATAAGAATTCGAGAGATTAAATGATATTTATTATGAGCACGACCACCGCATATGTATTATACAATACTGTGTGTGACATTACCTTTCTACTACTCACGTGACTCATATTTATTTGCCTTATTTCAATAAAAACTGGCAACTAGATTTGCATCCTTAAGATCTTGGAAGAGTTCAATAAGGAGTGAGATCAACACAAATTAATGGAATGTCCTTATCTTGGGGAAAAAAATTATTATCAGATTATTGTAAAGTAAGTAACACTGACTAAGTATGAAAGCGAGTTTGAAGTTTAAATAGTGCTTGCAATACCAAATAAACCCAAGTTCAAACTATTATAGTTTAAGTAGTAAATCTTCATTAAATCTATATAAGATAAGTACTTGAGTAGTTGTTCCACTATATATTATTGAAGGTTGATGTATATAAATATAAGTCGGGAACTGATGTGTATTTATTAAACACTCCGCATGAATATAATTGTACCATTCATTTCGAAAGAAATTTAAGTTTGCTGTTCGGGTTTTTTGATAACCATATTTGACTCGAGCTATATCTCCAAGAAGAAAGCATTTATGGTCAGGCAACTAATAGTTAATATTCAATATAGAGTGTAATGGCAGTGTACCAATCATCAAAGTCGGCAAATCTATCTCTGTCTGACTAAGTTAAGATGCCAGATATAATTCGCTACAATTTTCAGTCATGATGAACATTAACGTAATGTGCCACTATAGAGTTTTTGCAAAAGCCCTCTGGGTTTTACCGGTATATTAATGATTAACTTAATGTGCCACTATATAGTTTTTTTTTAAAAAGCCCTCTTGGTTATACATGCGGAGTAATGATTTAGATACCGTGAAAACTGCTTCTTTTTTCATTTCATATTAAGAATACAAAATTGGTTTGATAAGTTGGACTCAAATCAGCGTCGGGCTGGGCTTTTTATTTAAAAAAAAGGCTCCGTCGTTAGATAAGACGGTCCATCATCGTGGCGAATCATCACGACCCTCCCCTCATAATATTACATAAAAACCCATTGGCCCATGTTGTCTGGTCGATAGCAAGTTTGGCCAGTCCAACGTTTACCAAATACTTTGATACACAAAACTATCAGATAATCGTCTAATATATGACTCTTTATATGTATTTATCACTCCTGCAGTGTCTTATATTATTAAAAATATATTAATAAAGACGAAAATGCAATCAGACACCGTTTAAGTAGTATTCAAGCTTGTATTCTAGCAGAAAATTAATGATTCAAGTATTGTTAAATAAGGCTCAAAATAAATTTATAAAAATGACCCGTGTCGCATCTGAACGTGGCAATGCACGATGCTTGATCTAAACTATACTTACATATGGATAGTCGAGCTTTTTGTTCCATTAGATAGAAACAGAAATATATTCTTTACCTACTGAATAGCTTTGAAATTAGAAGATACGTTTTTTTTACGTTGTCGCTCAACTAAAGTATCATATCAACATTATATGTTATGGTTCCGTGTTTTGTCCACAATGTACCACTCCAAATTTACCTTTATAAGTAGTATTGTAGCTACCTAAAAGTGTCACCCAAATATTATTTGTAAAGGTACCTTGTTATAATCACAATTTCAAAGGACGTGTCAACCCATACGTGTCTTTTAAGGTTCCGTATTGTATCAACATTCTCACCTTTTTCAGTGGTTATTACTGTGAATCTCATGCTTTTAGGAAACGAACATGTACATAATCTTAAACTACCTATGAATATGAAACTACCTATAAATATGACACTACCTATAAATATGACACTACCTATAAATATGACACTAGTAACAAATTGCTAATTAAAAGTCTCTATATGGTCTAAACGTGCATGCTTTCTCAGACGACACTCATTTGACTGTTCGGAAATGAAGTAAAACTTTGGCAAATTACATGATATGAATGTGAAAGTTTGACCATATGCATAAATTTGACCATAGGCGAAAGTTTGACCATATGCATAAATTTGACCATAGGCGAAAGTTTGACCATATGCATAACTTTGACCATAGGCGAAAGTTTGACATTATGCATAATTTTGACCATAGGCGAAAGTTTGACCATATGCATAAATTTGACCATTGGCGAAAGTTTGACCATATGCATAAATTTGACCATTGGCGAAAGTTTGACCATATGCATAAATTTGACCATTGGCGAAAGTTTGACCATATGCATAATTTTGACCATTGGCGAAAGTTTTACCATATCGAATTCTGTGGGAGTTTAATTGACTGATTCTTCCTAATCCAATCGCGAGGATGAAACTTCTGTTTTTTTCCAAAGGTACAAAGTTTACATTTTGTAGGTTAGATGTCACAGTTCAATGGGCTCAATCTACTGCATATATTTTTTAATACTATTTAACATATTTTGACAAAGAGATTGAAATGAAGCGATAGGTCAGAATAATTAGTACTTTCTCATTGAGAAACTGTAATAGAGCAAAACGACCAGATCAATGACTGTTTAGCGGGAACAAAACATTGAAATCTCTGTGTAAACTGGTTATTCAATAATAATCGTCTAATGATAATTGATACGATTTCCAGTTGGTGTTTTCATCAACTTCTAAAATACAAGTTTTAAACAACAGTTTGCAAGAAATATTTTGAGGACAATCTGGCTAAAAATTTCTAGCAAAATAAACCTTGTATGTATGTATGTATGTATGTATGTATGTAGGTATGTAGGTAGGTAGGTAGGTAGGTAGGTAGGTAGGTACGTCATTGTCAAATAAGCTTGGCGCCAGTCATAGCCGTAATCTGAGTCATGTTAGATGTGCTTTTTGACAATATTATAGATCATATAAACTTGTAAGTCACAGCGTTAATCTGAGCCAGGTTGGAAATACTTCTTGACAATATCTAATATATGAGTAAACGGATTTAATTATCAGCGTGATATTATGATAGAAAACATTCTGTGCTAAACTGGGACAAAATATTGTTACCTTCTATACACGATTCATTTGTTCGTTGCCACAAACATTCGTGGAAAGAGCGAAATATGTATATATTTATATCGTTTTCTCACCAGTTCGTTTGGTCAAATTTTTGCGACCAGTTATCGTTACGTCTGCGCACTCTTCCGACGTTCACTCTGTCTTGGTGTGCACTATTTTCTCAGGCAGGTCTAATACAAGTTGTTGGTTGTTTCTGACAACCCTTTTGAGTCCATTATCGGCTATACCATAATAGTAGTAAATTGCTGGTATTTACTGGCTATACCATAATAATAGTAAATTGCTGGTATTTACTGGCCGCAGCCACACTGCCATAAACAGATGTATTTCCTTTTCCAAAAACCAAACTACAATTAAACTAATATAACATTTGAACAACCATAACCCTTAAGATACTGCCAAATTTTTATTTTTTAAACCAACACCTACATTTTCATTTGATTTCACAAAACAGCACACAAACAAGGAGCCATAGTTTCATTTTAAACACCTGCCCAAAGGGGTAAAACAAATGTTAAAAGAAACAACTAAATCCTACCACTGACGACATTTATGTGGGACAGTACGCTTCCAAGGTTGCCACTGTCATCTAATTTTTATTTTTCAGATATCAAATCCCTACCACAGTGCATTATGAGACAAATTTAACTTAATAACAATACCAACGAATTATTCTCAAAGGTTATAATTTCTACTACATAAATCATTACCCATAATAACGATTGTTTTGTTTTCTTTGGTGTGTGTGTGTGTGTGTGTGTGTGTGTGTGTGTGTCTTCTTTCTTTGGGAAGGGGCGGTTAACGGCATTTCAAACATAATATTGGCTATTGATGCCAATGAAATGGAAACTAAGTATAGAAGGACACGCCAAGGCACACTACCTCTTGAATAATAGTCAGGCGATGTTCCATCATCAACAAAGTACCACGACTTCCTCCTTAACGCCAATAACGCAAACGCCAGTAGTTCATTAATTTAAATACCTGCTTATAACCTCAAATAACATAATATCTTCAACTCTACAGTCAGCAAATAATGTGAAACTATCAGACAATACCAATCAAAATTACGAAACTATCAGACAATACCAATCAAAATTACGAAACTATCAGACAATACCAATAAAAATTACGAAACTATCAGACAATACCAATCAAAATTTACGAAACTATCAGACAATACCAATCAAAATTTACGAAACTATCAGACAATACCAATCAAAATTTACGAAAGTATCAGACAATACCAATCAAAGTTTACGAAACTATCAGACAATACCAATCAAATTTAAGTCCTACCACTATTGAGCACATGGCTGCGAAGCAGTCTTGGGTGAGATTTCGCCCGTCAGTTTGTTCCTGCTTTCACTCTATAAGAACAACTTTACAAAATTTGAAACTTAAAAAGAATGAATAATGGACTTATGATTTGTAAACAACCTTACCCTTTACCAGCAATTTATTTGAACAATAACTTATTTTAACAAAAATAGTCATTACCAACATTATAAACATATCCGTACAAACTGAAAATATACTGTACAAACTGTAAATATACTGTACAGCAAAGCAATTTTTGTATGTGCAATTTCAATGAACATATACAGTGTGACACCAAGTACTTTCTGCCAAGGTCAGTTCAAAGTGGGCTATACGGGTGGAAATATCAGAATATGGATTGTGTTAAGGCATCGCGGATGCCAGAATGAACAAAATCAATATATCAATCAAAATCTACTTTCAGATACGAAATCGTATGTCTCAATGAAATACGTCCATTTCCGCTGTTCAATTTTAAAATCCAAGAAACATTTATATAGGTTTAGAAAGTTTAGCATATTGTATAATGGCATTACTATTCCTCATTATCATAATGATTGAAATCAAATTATTGTGAAATTAATATCGTATCGATATAACATAATAGTCTTAGCCACATCATTTCAAAAATGCTTGCAACGCAAACATTATTCCGGAGCTGGAACGGTTGAATACTGAAGAAAGATACTTGCTGAAAAATTGAATTCAACTCGTGATGAGAAATAAATATAATGGACGTGTTTCTTTCTAAAAGATAAGAACGGACTCATTGACATGTTTTAAATGCAAGCATTTCAATGCGTTTTCAACTAGATATGTTAAATTTTAGAGATAGGCTAAACTATGCTATTTGATTATGCTATTGGACGATGCTATTGGCGGTAAAGGTATGTTTTTGTTACCAGTTTGCAACAGTATCCGGTCTTGCTTCGTCTAGGTGGTTGAACTTTAAGTAAACAGATCAATTAATATCCAACAAGCAATTTAAAGTTTCCGAAATAAATATAAAATGAAAATAAAGTGAAACAATTAAAAATAACCTAAAGTGTATGAAATCCAAGAATGTAATCTGAGTTTCTGCTATCATAACTATAGCTGTTAAATATATCTGATATTGTTGCACCTTTTTCTTTGAACAGTTGTTTTAACGTTTCAGCTAATGGTAACGTCCCTCCCACTTTGAGATTAAGTACATGCATCCATTATACAAGAGTTTTTCCAATTTATCATTTGTAATTATATGTTACTGGGCTAATATCCCAATGTATGTATTGTATCAGATAGTTATACAGTTCAAGATCTGAGTGCATTTGGAAAAGAAATTTCAGTTATTTTCATAACATCTGCAAAGTCTCTAATTATAGTTTCCCCACCATTGCATTTGTCACCAATTATTGCATTATATTTACTCATCACATTATTTATTTCTGTAAGATTAGATGATTCATTTGTATTAATTACATGCATTTGTATTTCCTCCAGAATTTGTTTGATGCATTTGCTAAACAATGTGCACAGATGAAGTTTTTAAAAGTATAACTGTAGGTTTATCATTTCCTAATTTTTCCATTTGTGTCTTTCTTTTGTCCAGCGTTAAGTTATGCTAAAGACAATCTCTCATTTGCGTAGCTATAGATTTAGCTAATAGCATCCTAAATGGACTATCATTTCAAAAATTGGCGTACGATTTTTACTAACATATTGGTAATAAATTGTTCCCTTGTAGTCTTCGAAATGACGGAAAATTAATTTATATTTTGTTCTGTCTATTTTTAAATCGCTGTCGATGAATTAATGATATTAACCCACAGCACCTGCAACATAATATTAAATATTAGAATAACAAACAGAACATAGGGAGAAAAAGCTCGAAACCAAATTAACCGACTCGAAGTTGGAAAAATGCATAGAAAACAAATAAAGAAAACAAGTATTCTTTGTAAAAATGCCAGAGCAGCCGAAATGTCAAACTCATTTGTCAGATAAAATAATACTAGGTTGACATATCTGATAGGCAAATATTTTACAGTTCATTATTTAAACAAATTACAGACACAATTTAAAGATTACATGACGACGAATGGAATTCATGATTTACTGTTTTTCTCATTTAGTACAACATTGACTAGTTCGGCAGTGAGTTTAAGTGTATTATAGCGAACGAATGGTAATGAACAAGTTTTAAGTTCGAGAATCGGACACTAAAACATAATTCTCTATAAATGTGTACCGGATAATTTGGTATCGGTATGTATAAAACACAAAAGTAATCATTTAAATTAGATCTTTTTTTTCGAACAAACAACACATTAATGAATCAATTATATAGCTAACACCTGTTTATATTTATACTTTTCTGTTGCTTTATTTTATTTTGTGACAGCACTTTATAACTCTTAGGCATATTTTTCATAATGCATCCTGTATCTGAACAGTGAAATAAGTTTTCTTTTGTTCTTCATTAGAAACTACACCTGATATGGGTCTAGATCTTTAATATCCACATTTTCACTCTTTGTAAAATTTTGCCAATTTTTGTATAACACAACTAAATGGACACTAAAAATTGTTTGTGTTGTAGCATATTGGATTTTGTTTAGTCAAAAGTATTCAGAGTATCAATTCAAAAGTGTTCTCCGTGGTATACCAGTGTTATGAACCAGTTTCGCAATGCTAAGAAACCTCGCCGTAAAGCAGAGAGGCATCGGCTTTCCACCAAACTCACTATTCATAAACAAATCTAAGAACCCGCTAAGAAGAACATCACAAACGTAGTCCACTTAGCCAAAGTATCGCACTAGAGTACTAAGATCACGGAGAGTTTCAGTTGCAAAGAGGTCATCGAGATTACTAACAAACTAATGTCAAGGAACAAATGCACACCACTTCCAACTAACTTCCCTACAGTAGACCTTCTGGACCTGTTTGCACATTTCTTCCGTGACAAGATACAAACTATTAGAAATAAGCTGGAGAACACAATTTCAATTGACTCGTCGTCACCATACAGTTGCGATACAGAATGTCAGCGACAACCGTTAGCAGCATTTGAACCTGTCGCTATGGATTTAGTACAGACAATCCTGATGAAGAGTCCACCAAAGTCATGTGAACTTGATCCAATTCCAACTTCACTACTACTTGAGTACTTAGATCCACTATTGCCTTCGCTAACTGATGTTATTAATACCACTCTCTCATCTGGGGAATTCAAATCATTTTTCAAAACTGCCATTGTAAAGCCTCTGCTGAAGAAACAAACACTCGACGATAACGATTTAAAGAACTACCGCCCAGTTTCTAATCTCCCGTTCATATAAAACAAATATTAGAAAAAGTTGTTCTGACCCAACTTGTATCTCATCTTAATTCAAAACAGTCTTTTTAGCAATGTACAGTCTGTATACCGCCCTTGCGACAGTACTGAAACTACACTTCTGAAAGTAGTTAATGATATTCTCTCTGATTTGGAATACAGAAAGAATACCGTTTTCACCCAGCTTGATTTGTCTGCAGTATTTGACACAATAGGCCATGACAGAAACGTAGCTGCAGGAGGGGCAGAGGGGGACAGATGTCACCAGGCTCCAGACTATTGTTGGCGCCAAAATGGTCTTTGAAATAGGTTGTATGTGGAATTTTTGCTGCAAATATGCAACTATGCATTAGTTTTTTTCTTCTCTTTAATAGCAGTTTGCGTTACATCGGGTGATTTTATTGATGAAAATAATGGGTTTCAGAGTTGAGAGGGGTGGGGCGTAAAAACGAATCTTGTCCCCGGGCTCCAAACACTCTGGCTACGCCTCTGGACCATGATATATTAATTCACCGTCTCCAGCATTTATTTTGCATTCACAATACAGACTTACTGCATTTCAAGTCCTACTTAGTAAACATGAAACAAATTGTATCTGCAAATGAAATATACTCCAGCCGAGTTGATCTATATTGTGGTATTCCAACAGGGGTCTGTTCATTATATACACTCAGCCGCTCTCAAGTGTCATATATCATCATATTCCAGTGTCTCGCCAATTGTACGCTCATGACACCCAAATATATAAATCTAGCCACTCAGATGAAGTTGATGCTACCATCCAAGGAGTAGAGAGGTGCATTTATGATGTGACGTCATTGATGATATGTAACAAGCTGCAGATGAATGATGATAAAACTGAGGCTATCCTGATAACAACATAAAGACTTTCTCATTCACATCCTTGATATCGAACAATAAATATCAGCAACACCAACATTAAAGTCACACAGTCAGTACGAAACCTAAGTGTTACCCATAATCAAACACAAAATATGTTCTCTGTGCTACGTTTCAAACGGACTCCAGTTAAACATACCTATCTGGCCTCATCCATGTGTACACACCAGCAAGATACTTATGCCACTCTTCTGACAATCGTATACTCATAATTAACAAAATGAAAACGAAGTCACATGGACAACGTTCTTTTGCATACCAGGGCCCAGAAACGTGGAATGAATTGCCCATAGAAATTAGACACAAAGATACAGTAATCCCTTTCAAGAGTGCTTGTACAGCTCACCTTTGTCGACTGCAATCACAAACTTAAAGACCTAATAATGTTTCCTACCTTAAATATTTTCAGCATGTTTTATGTTTTCTCATTTTTTGATGTTTTTTTTTGTGTGTTTGTTTGTAGTCATATTATTATAGATGTTGTAAAGTGCTTAGAACTTCTAAAGATTAGGCGCTATGCAATGTCCTTATTATTATTATTATTATTATTATTATTATTATTATTATTATTATTATTATTATTATTATTGCATTTAGAAGACTAACTTTCATCAGGTATCTCTTTTGTAATTTAGATTGATGTAATACATTTGATTTATGTTCCTGTTGAAATGTTTTCTATTTTATACTTCCAAGTTGTTAATGATTTTTCTTATTCTCCTTTTAATAGATTGAAAACCAACATACCTGATATAAAAATATGTGAACAAATAACAAACAGTTAAAAAGCTATTCAAAAAAAAAAAAAAATCCATTTTCTGAAATGTGGTAGTATTTCACAGTAATGAATAGCAAGTTAGACACACATCATAATTGATGCTGTTACCAAGCAGCATTAAATCCAAATCTTACGGATGCTTACAACATACGCATAATCGAAATGGGTAAAATGTCCATACGTTTATCAGCCAGGAAGGATAATAAAAAAGTCAAAAAGTTCTTTTTTTTTTCAAATTCAGCGTATTTTAGAAGGTATGATTTAACAGTACTAGAGATGCAACGAGAGCAAACAAATACATCAGTAAAAAGAGGAAAGACGAGTTCAGTAGACGTGAGAATGATAATAATAACTCGATGTTAGAATCTAAACCCAATAAAGAAAAGAATATAATTACTTAACTGAAACGCCTGGTAAATCCTACTAGCTCTGTTCGCGTGTTATACTATCCCTAAGTATAAGATGTTATACATAAAACTGGGAGAGAAAACACCAAGTCAACCAAGTACCCAATATTACCACCTACTGACAACGAAACTAATTTCCGATTGCAAAATATCTACGTAATTAAAAATAAGTTGATAACATAAATAGAACATTAGATAGGTATTAGTAGAAAGTATATAATAAAAAGTTCGTTATTTTATTTGGGGTGTCTTGTATTTCGCTTTACTTGGCAAAGGTTAGAAAAGCAACAGCTTTAGAAGAGATGGTCATAACAGCTGCCAGTGAGTGTAGTCATCGCAGGAATAGCAGCAGGTTTCAATATCACATTTAGTGGTTTCTGCTATAAGTTAAACAACATTGACGATATGGTAAGACAGCAAGGAAATTCTCAAACAAGTCACTAGCAATTTAATTTGACAGTTTTCAAGTATTAAAGATGAAACTATATTTCACAAATGCAAAGTTGAGAAAACTAATACTACAAATTTAGGCAAACTATCTTGCGAAAACATTTCTGCAAAAAGATTTAAAAGACAAAGGGTTTTAGGAATATCTTACAGCAAACTGGAAATGTATTATAATTAATAGAAGTAACAAGGGGTGAAACAAAAAGCGACAATATAAACGAAAAATCAGTGTGTCTTTGTTGTTTAATTTCCATTATGTAAGCACGAAAAGTATTTTCACGAAAGAAAGACAATGATAACGAGGAAAATGTATTTTGAAATTCAGTTGATAGCGAAGAATGTAAATAATTTTTTTTTATACGCAGAGTTGACTTAGAAGATTTGATAATCGCAAACAATCATGCGATTAAGGTAGCAGACACTATATATGGCAGCATCATTATTTATGACTGGAGGAGCTGTTGTTTAAAAGCTTTAGCATTTTAATGAGGCAAAATCAATTTTATGTTTTAACAATTTAATCCAATTTTTTTTTTAATGCTAACAATTTGAACAAGTAATTTTTGGTTTTAATTATTTTATCAAGTTAGTGCAAATGGTGGAATAATAAAATAGGAGTGAATCATGATATAATTGGAGAGAAAAACGCCAATGAATTAAACGAAGACTTGATAAAAGCATACAAGAATGGCAGGAAACAGCACGGACACTAAATTAACTACTGAAAACGTGGAAGAAAGACGTTGTTTGGTTATTCCCAGCTTCAGTAATTTTAGGAAGCTTTTTCTCTTCTATAATCCGGATGTTGCTTTATAAAATTCCAGGAAAATATATATTGATGAATTTGCCACTTTTTTATAAGCAGATAATTTATGTGCATGTTTCAAAATCGTTCATCAGTAATTAAACATAATAGTGTGTTGGATTTTTTTAAATTAGATATGTAAACAGAGACTGAAATTGTATGGAAAACATATATATCTCACGAAAAGCAAATCCTTAATATACCGCATTATTGTATTATACGTTCACCAGGTAGTACAAAACCGGAACAAATATCTAAGCTGGGACCAAATGTCCGAACTGTACCTGTTAGCATTTTGTAATTCATTCGATATAAATGTTAACGTAAATGCTGATAATGCAGTTGTAAATAGCTTGGGAAGAATGCCTATTAGAGACATTCCAGTGTGTTACGGTAGTGATGACATTTTTAATCTGTATGATTACAATATTTTCATGGAGTTTAAATATATATTGCCACATGGATCTGTGAGAACTAACAGAGGAAGGAATACATGATGAAAAACACTGAAAGCTAAGACTAAAGAGCGACTAATGCACAAAGTGGATATAAAAATATTAAATTCATTGCTATAGCAAACAATTTAGAATACCACATGGTTTCCAGATGCCAACAAATCATTGTTCAATATTTCCTTCTGTTCTCTGCAAGATTATAGAATACGAATTATGCAAGAGAAAACACCTGAAATGATAGAATGTGGTAAACAGGATTTTTTAATAAAATTTTAATTGTATTTCAGTACAGTACAAGTAATTGTGATGTGATCATCAAATCTGCAATCGAACAATACAAGAATGGAAATGTTTTCTTTTATTTCTGTGGCAGATAGTTCAACCTTAACAAATGTCCTACTCGTTATACAAGACAGGGGAAAAGAAACTGGCAGGTATTTCATTTCATTAATAATAATAAAATTGATATATGTGTGGAATGATTTCAAAATTTATTTTATTCGCAGGGACATAAATTAGACTGCAATTTCGGAAAGAATAAAAAAGAAATCTTAGGCGAGGAATAACAACACACTGAAGTCAGTGTTGATGACCTTCATTTTGTTTGTTTTGAAGAATAAAAAAGAAATCTTAGACGAGGAATAACAACACACTGAAATCAGTGTTGATGACCTTCATTTTTTTTTTTTTTTTTTTTTTTAGGGTTGAACGCCATTTTTCAGCACACGATAGGCTATACATGGCGGCCAGTATTACTGGTGGAGGAAGAGCCCGGGAAACCCCCCGGAAAGAACCACTGACCCACGAGAAGCTACTGGCAAGCTTTCGCACATAACTAAATTAGCCGAATCTTAGAGGTGAGACGGCAGTGATCCGTAACGGAAAGTGCATTATACCACATGGTCACTCGGGGCCCCAAATGATGACCTTCATACGGACAACCATAGTTAAATGGGCAAACTTCTACATGGGATAATACATTACATATAACAGACATTAACTGAAGTTCTAAACGCAAGACACTTATCTAATAAAGCAGAAAACCCGTAAATACTCACAAAAGGTTGTTTTAATTTTATCTATAATGCCGAGGTAAACATTCCGAATAACTAAATGAAATTTCAACATTATTAGTAAAGAAAAATTCTCAAACATGGACGGCAAAGATTGCTTAAGTGATAACGAATGGCTTTCATGTATGATTTCTGTAAAGTTTTCCAAATTATCATAACAATAGTGCAGCCGAGCAAGAATATCGTGGTAATTCTAGTTTTTAAATTAAACAAAACGAGAAAAATAAATATAAATAATCAGCAATAAGTTCACTTTCAAAAAGAAATTCGACTAAAACTAATCAATTTCATGTGAGATAATTGAGTATATTGAGTATAGATTATATTGAGAGAATAATATCAAGAATTAGACTTCGACTATATTTTATTTACATTTTAAACAACATCACTTTAAGGACAATATGTTTCCTGTGTTTAAGGTAGGTACGTTTATAAAACTATCTGTGTAGTAGGCGATTCAGGTTTTAGTTTATTAAATTTGTTTATAGATGAACTAACAAAGTTGCTTCATCTATTTAAAAACAGATGATAAAGTGAAGAATGTGGACGACTATACTGAGTCACAAATGAAACTTTCAAAGAAGCAAACGAATTATCATGTTATGTGTGATGTCCACAACAAACCTGAGTAATGCAGTATTGAAAATACCATTCTGATCTTTTAATATGTTATATAGGAGGTGTGTTCGGAACTTTTCGCAAGTGTGATTCGTTTAATGAGTTATATAGGAGGTGTGTTCGGAACTTTTCGCAAGTGTGATTCGTTTAATGAGTTATATAGGAGGTGTGTTCGGAACGTTTCGCAAGTGTGATTCGTTTAATGAGTTATATAGGAGGTGTGTTCGGAACGTTTCGCAAGTGGAAGTCGTTTAATGAGTTATATAGGAGGTGTGTTCGGAACTTTTCGCAAGTGGATACGTTTAATGAGTTATATAGGAGGTGTGTTCGGAACGTTTCGCAAGTGGAAGTCGTTTAATGAGTTATATAGGAGGTGTGTTCGGAACGTTTCGCAAGTGGAAGTCGTTTAATGAGTTATATAGGAGGTGTGTTCGGAACTTTTCGCAAGTGGATACGTTTAATGAGTTACATAGGAGGTGTGTTCGGAACTTTTCGCAAGTGGAAGTCGTTTAATGAGTTATATAGGAGGTGTGTTCGGAACTTTTCGCAAGTGGAAGTCGTTTAATGAGTTATATAGGAGATATGTTCGGAACTTTTCGCAAGTGTGATTCGTTTAATGAGTTATATAGGAGGTATGTTCGGAACTTTTCGCAAGTGGAATTCGTTTAATGAGTTATATAGGAGGTGTGTTCGGAAGTTTTCGCAAGTGGGATTCGTTTAATGAGTTATATAGGAGGTGTGCTCGGAACTTTTCGCAAGTGGGATTCGTTTAATGAGTTATATAGGAGGTGTGCTCGGAACTTTTCGCAAGTGGAATTCGTTTAATGAGTTATATAGGAGGTGTGTTCGGAAGTTTTCGCAAGTGGGATTCGTTTAATGAGTTATATAGGAGGTGTGTTCGGAACTTTTCGCAAGTGCAATGGTTCAGACTATGACCAGTACTCTCTGTGGTAGTTAAAAATAACATAGAAAAGCATATTGAGACCAAGAGCTTTCGCACATTTATCAGAGACGTAACATTTCACAAGTCAAAGTACTAAATTCGAAGGGAAAAAATACAACTGGGGTTTTTGGTAGAAACGTTAGGACCTCAGAGCCAATAAAACAAGAAGATGAAGAATTCTTAAATTCGATGGCTTAATGGACTGTCAAACATAACTAGTTATATAATGTTTCAGATTTAGACTAGCTATAAACGTCATACAGGTCATATATGTGGTCCCTACAAAGAGAATGCATGTGGTGACACGGCATAAACATTTCTTCTTTAGCTGGTAATAAAAATGGCAAAAAATATAGTTATGCATCTCGAATTTCCTCAAAATGTACTTTCTTTGTTAATTGTGCGAAATCCGAATTACATGAGCATTGTCATAAATTCTTAAACTTGATTATACATCGTGAAATTTAACTGTAATTTCGATTACATTTCCAACTGCAATAACATTCTCCTTACTGCACTCGAAATGAAATGAACGTCATATTCCAAAGTGTCTTTTTGATAATTTCAAATGAAAGCGTTTATACTTGTCTGACATTATGATTCCAAACATTCAATGTCAGAATTAAAACACGCATGCAGCGGATTCAAGACCCCTCCCTTCATGCGCAAATCATATGTAATAGTTTCGGATTTGACTTAACTAATAAATCCAGTCCATAACCAGCAGAATTGAGTGGAAACAACGGGGGGAAATACAAAATCCATCCATTTCAGACCAAGTGGAAAAGTTGTTCTAATGCGCATTCATTCACATTATGTCTCTAAATTTCAATTTTATGTAGACCAAACTAACAATCTTTTTGAAAAGGCGACTTGTGTGTCTCACTTGTCTTTTCCGATTTATAAAATTAAGCAAATAAAAATTTCTTATTAAAAATATGACCAGAAAATATATGTAGAACAATGTTATTGTCTTAATACGTTTTGCGTCTATAATTAATTTTACTCCATGATTGGAGGACAGCAAGAATTAGGATAGTGATGTTTGACTAGGAAAGTAACAATTCGCGCAAATTAGGACACCAAATGAAAATACATAGAGAACTCATGCCACGCCTCTTTCTCCCCCAACCGACCCCCATCCGGGTCATTACGGCATATGGTGGTGGCCGATTTTGCCCCTGTTTCCAATTATGATTTTTCCAGTCGGATAAAATCAGGCACTAATTAGGATTTTTTAATCAAGGAGTAAGGATTAAAAACACATGCAAAAGCGTATTGAAAACTATAAAACAACTAAAACAAGTCAATTCAAAAAAGTTGGAAATTAACCTAACGAAAACGTTGATCTATCGACAACTTCACAGTAAACGCTATAATGAGAGTTCTTTACAAAAAAAAGTTTTAAAAAATTCATACTAATTTCACTTTCATCTACAATGATGGCCAGTTATGGGATTAAACAAAATGTGTTTATTTTCATATCTAAAAACATATTTCTGTTACATCGTACAGCAATGAACTAGGATTTATTATTTTATCCATAAATGATATGTCCAGTAAACCCTCTCTATCTCTGTCTCTGTCTGTCCCTGTTTCTCTCTGTCTGTATGTCTCTCTCACCCCGCCCACACACCCCCATCATAATCACACATATGGAGTCGCATCACAATTAATACTTCCAGTTCAGTACCTGAATGTAGTTCTGTTCTATTTTTAGAACATTTGTCCTTTCTCGTTGTGGTGGTGACAGAAGATTTATATTGATGCATGTTTGGTAGGGATTTAAAGGTAATTGTTTATTCTTGAGAATATGAGTTCTGAGAGTGGTTTTCTGTGTGTATTTCGGCGACAGTGCACAGTATGTAATTAGGCTTCAGTGATGATCCGGAAGTGAAATCTGTGTTAATCTGTGTTATATGTATACATGCTGCTCTGTTTACAGTGCAGCCTCTCAAAAAACAAAATCATAAACATAGTGACAAGAACTTTACCGTGAAGTCATATTTGGAGGTATTTCAGATTAACATATGATTCGTATTAATTGTCATACAATGGAAAGGTCAGTACTGAGAAATATATGTAGAGAACATATATTAAAATTAATTGTGATGTATGTACATATATACGATGAACCTATGACTTATCGTTTTTTAGACACCCGACATATTGGGTAAGGGAGGTAACCCAATCTAACATGGAATGGGAGCTTGTGTCATATGACACACTACTAATTATAATGAAAAGTAGATACGGGTTTGGTGGTGAACATAGTGACAAGAACTTTACCGTGAAGTCATATTTGGAGGTATTTTAGATTAACATATGATTCGTATTAATTGTCATACAATGTTAAAAATATAGACAAAATTCTATTGGTGCAAATTTAATATTTTTACAGACTTGACTTAAGAACACTCCATAATGAAAGAAGCACGTGATTCATTTGGTGCAGAATCAATGACATGTGTTTCATGCACATGTAAATATGACAAATGCCGCGGCTCATAATGTGTTCTTCACACAGAAGCTTGCACGAAGTTGTACATGGAGTAGACATTAAAAGTTGTAATTTGAGCTGAAGTAACAACTTTATTATATATGTATAAACGAACGATTGACAAATATACAATTTGTTTCGATCTTTGAGGCCTAATAAAAACTTCATAATTTGTTTACAATTCATATATATATATATATATATATATATATATATATATATATATATATATATATATATAACTAATCTCATAAGCTATTGATTAAATAGTTTTTTTTCTTTCTTCTTTTATCCTTTTTTTTTTTTGCTTTAGTTGTAGCTAAGTCGTCCAACCTGTAGCATCAACATATCAAGTGATCCTTTATACTTAATTGATATAATTTTGTAACATTTTATAACCAATTTTCAGTCGGCATATATGTTATTTAATAATAATAATAATAATAATAATAATAATAATAATAATAATAATAATAATAATAATAATAATGTCGTTTCCACTCCGAAAATGTTAAACACTAAAATGCTGTTTGATTTTGCCTTACCAAGTTCAGCTGTTAAACATGGCAAGTACCAGAAAATCATTTTTGTTTATTCAGATCAGATGATTAATAAATATTGATTGAATAGACGTGGTTAAATGCGTTGCTAACAAACAGGGTGGGAAATGAACGTTTTTAATTATTCCAAAAGCTGCGTGCTCAAATTTTGCATGAAAATTAGAGGATTTAAAAAAGCTTGATATTTAATGTTAAACTCCCACTGAGAGGCTAAGAGTCTCAGACAGGCCGCCTGCAATAATCACTATTGTATTCATAACATAATCAAATATTTAAATTGCCCAAATGTCCTGCAGCATAGCGCTTGGGCCTGTTTCTATCGAATACGAATTCGGAAATTACTCCAAAACCATCTCCCATGTGCCAGTAAAATAGCGAGCACAATCGTAAAAAAAATTAGAAAACGTTTAAAAGTGAATACATATCAATGAAATGATATGTCAAGCAATTAGTTACACAAAGTCTTGGTTCCAATGAAAAGTAAATCTTGTCCAGGAAATGTTACTAATGTCCAGTAATTAAGGATACAGAAATAGTTTCTGATGCGTCGGACTGCAAATGTCAATATATAATTGGATCTTAAACGAAACTATGGTATGACAAATGCTTGCACAAACTTAATGCAAAGGGAACAGACAAGAAAGATGCTTGCAAGCAGAACTGTCCTTTGGCTGCGATTCATTGAATTACTAAAATCTATACTCTGAGCTCGTTAATATAGCTGGAACACTTTTGGGGCACTGGTTTGATCCACGTTCCTCCGAAACTATACCTAAAAAAAAATGAAAATGTTTTTCTATGACATCTTAAATGCTGCTTTTAAGTTTTTAACGATATTACATGTACATGCATATCATCCCATTTTCTATTGGGTGGGTGTTATTAAGTATTTACATAACGTGTCTGAAAAAGCAGGCGAAGTTTCCGTTCAAGTGTTACTAACCATGGTGGCTGTCTTTATTTCATGTTCATCACCGTCATATAACCCGATTATGTTGATCCCAATAACCATATGCAGCTGGTTAATCCATACATAGTTTTGCGTGTGAACAATTGTTTCAAAGCGTGATTATACAGATTGGTCAAAAGACTAGTCCTTGTGCTCAACGGTGAAATGAAAGTTGTGTTTTTTTTATCATTTGGTACAAAAGAAACAAATATTAGTGACTTTTCATTTTGTATACATTATTTTTGTGCATTATTTTGAAGGGTCCGTGCCAATTTAATTTATAGCATGGGAAAAAGACAACAGGATACAGTACTCTTATGTGGAAATCAATTCTGGGTGAGAATAACATAGACATGTATTGTATGATTTTGTTGAGTGACGTTCAAAAATTGTGCTGCTGCTGCTGCTGCTAATAATAATAATAATAATAATAATAATAATAATAATAATATCTGTAATTAATAATAATAGTAATAATAATAAAAAAATACTAATAGTAATAATAATAGTCATAATAATAATGATAATCATATGTTAATAATAATAATAATAATAATAATAATATTATTATTATTATTATTATTATTATTATTATTATTATTATTTATAACATCAACAATAATGAAGAGCGATAATGGTATTCAATCAACGGTATTTACTCAAAAACTAAGTTTGAAATCGTACCTCTATTGAGGTCACCTGCGTATACAAGCAAATCTGGATTTTCCCATGATTAGCCGCTACTGATAGATTTGATTAAATTTGAAACTCCTCTTCTTCCTTATCTGTTTTGGCATTAAAATATGCACTAAGCTACAGGCACTACTAATTTTATAGACTTTTTTTGGAAAAAAAATTATGCACATAATTACCTTCATTTAAAGACAACAAGCTCCTGAAATTCTACCATACAGTAAAACCATACCAGAATATTTAAAATCTGTCCACTATTAAATTTTGTGTATTGAGGACAATGTACATATACCATTGCTTTTAAATCATCACTATCGCTTTTTGGACATGTAGATTTCAACCTGGTCCTTCGCAAAATACTTTTGACAAAGTGATTCAATTTCAACCTGGCCCTTTCCACCAGTTTTTTTTTTATAACAAAGATGCTAAAATTTCTAATCGGTCCTTTTCGTAATATTTTATTGAAGTTGTTCAGTTTCAGTCTGGTCTTTCCCATAATATATTTCAACAAAGTGATTCAGTTTCAACCTGGTATTTCCCATAATATTTGTCAACAAAGTGATTCAGTTTCAACCTGGCATTTCCCATAATATTTGTCAACAAAGCGATTCGGTTTCATTCTGGTATTTCCCATAATATTTGTCAACAAAGATATTCAGTTTCAACCTGCCCATAATAGTTTTCAACAAAGTGATTCAGTTTCAACCTGGTATTTCCCATAATATTTGTCAACAAAGCGATTCGGTTTCATTCTGGTATTTCCCATAATATTTGTCAACAAAGATTTTCAGTTTCAACCTGCCCATAATAGTTTTCAACAAAGTGATTCAGTTTCAACCTGGTATTTCCCATAATATTTGTCAACAAAGTGATTCAATTTCAACCTGGTATTTCCCATAATATTTGTCAACAAAGTGATTCAATTTCAACCTGGTATTTTCCATAATATTTGTCAACAAAGTGATTCAATTTCAACCTGGTATTTCCCATAATATTTGTCAACAAAGTGATTCAATTTCAACCTGGTATTTCCCATAATATTTGTCAACAAAGTGATTCAATTTCAACCTGGTATTTTCCATAATATTTGTCAACAAAGTGATTCAGTTTCAACCTGGTATTTCCCATAATATTTGTCAACAAAGTGATTCAATTTCAACCTGTTATTTTCCATAATATTTGTCAACAAAGTGATTCAATTTCAACCTGGTATTTCCCATAATATTTGTCAACAAAGTGATTCAATTTCAACCTGGTATTTCCCACAATATTTGTCAACAAAGTGATTCAATTTCAACCTGGTATTTTCCATAATATTTGTCTACAAAGTGATTCAATTTCATCCTGTATTTTGCCAAATAATTTACTATGATAAATATAGGATGCGGAAATTTTAAAGCAAGTTGACTTATAATATGAAACGCACAATCATTCATTTTGCTTTTGTAATCTTGACCTTTGATCTGCGATGCACAAATGAATAGTGAGGCGTCTGCTTCCTATATGAAAAGTCCGATATGAATTGGGCTCAGAAATTAAATTTATCAATGTAAAACCAAAGGAAATTTTAAAAAAAATACAATGTTGGTTCTAGTGACCACGATTTTTCCCTTCTGGCTTATCATACAGTAAGGTCAAATTTTCAGTTACAGTGGCCCATATATGAGACAAAGCACCAACAAAATCAAGAGGTTTCTTATTCTACCCGTGTGTAAGGAACATATGAGGTTTGAGAAAGAATGACCAACGCAGAATCACGTTATGCTGCGGAACCCACCTTGCCTCTGGAAGGACGGATCATATGTTGCACCTCGCACCGTCAGTCAGGTGGATACAAATGGTCGATTTTTAATATTACAGATGTAATTTCAACAATTCGGTTTCATGTGACATTTAATCAAAATACAACCATCAACCTCCGTGTTGAGATGTCTTAATATTATCACCTAAATAAAATGGCGCAGAGAATTGTCAGCCTTTACTCGACATTTTTTATTTTACTATACGTGTGCGTAAACTGCTCATAATTCGATTATTTCAACGGTCATCGATATTTGAACAGACTAAAACAATCTATCTTTCCTTATCAATCTGACATGGATACGTTTCATAGCTAAGATGGGTTTGACAATTACAACTGATGGATGACAGCTGGAATTTCGGAAGTCCAGCTTACAATAATAAACCTCAAGGAAGCTTCTCCTCAAATCTGACATTGCGTGGACAAAAATTGTTCAACGTTCCATCAATTTGTCAGTTTTCAAAATTACCTTTATAGTCACCCATCGACCATTCAATATAAACGACATTATAGATTGCATTTTTAAGATCCCCACTGGTCATCGATCATCTCTGAAGGTCAATGCCCTTCCCATTTATGAGACTCATCCTTTCAAATGAAAGGCGTTAATGGCGGTTCGTATTGTGCCAACAGATCATGTTTGTTTTACTGATTACTCTTTACACACTGCACAGATCTGCCGGAACATAATGAGTTGACAAATCTGGTACTGTGCAGTATGCAGATGGATGCGTCTTATAAGTGAGAATATATGGTAGGTTTGTTCACTTGTATTAAGGATAATCGGTGATGACGTGTAAGAGTACGTATTTTTATCTTCTTCAAATTTCACAACTCGACATTACGCATATGTGAAACATTCAAAGGCTGCTGTGCAATTTATCGCATTAGGCTGTTAAAAAAAATGAAAACTATCCAATAAGGAGAATTACATCATAATGAACTGCAAATTAAACCCTGGCTTAACTTCTGGAAATAAGTTCACAGAGAGTATTAAAGAAACCGAGAGTATTTTAGCCGCTTAAAGAATCACGTTTTTTTTCTCACTTGATATGTGAATGCAAGAGTGTGTTTGGAAATTAACTTCCCTGCTTTATTACATTTATTATGATCCTTTTTGGAATCTAATGAAGACAGATAATGTCGCCAATTTACGCCAAACTGTAACTCTGATAATTTGAATAACTTTTTATTCTTATATTGTCGGACTAATTGTCATATGTTACAAGAATCTTTATTCCCATCCAGTCTTTTTTTAACATCGATAAGTTTGTAAGCTGTAGTTATTAAATAGTACAACGATGTCGTAATTAAATCATCACTCACCCACCCCTTATTTTCATGCATTACTCTGCCTTTATATGACACGAATCACGTTGACGTAATAATATCTTTTCGAACTGCTTGCTGTACGTGTGTGTATGTGCGTGCGTTTGTCAGAGAGACAGACAGACAGATTGAGAAATGCACTCACCAATATTGGACTGTGCTGCATTATGTCAGACATTTGATATGCCATAACCTTGACCTTCACAAATGTAAAGCAACAAGAGTAGACATTTTTTACCATAATTTTAATAGCCTCGTCATGCATTGGCAGAAATGACTTTATAAAATGAAAAATTAATGTATTATGTACCTTATCATGCATTGACAGAAACGACTTTACAAAATGAATGTATTATGTACCTTATCATGCATTGGCAGAAATGACTTTACAAAATTAATGTATTATTTACCTTATCATGCATTGGCAGAAATGACTTTACAAAATGAATGTATTATTTACCTTATCATGCATTGGCAGAAATGACTTTATAAAATGAATGTATTATTTACCTTATCATGCATTGACAGAAATAACTTTACAAAATGAATGTATTATGTACCTTATCATGCATTGACAGAAATAACTTTACAAAATGAATGTAATATGTAGCTTATCATGCATTGGCAGAAATGACTTTATAAAATGAAAAATGAATGTATTATGTACCTTATCATGCATTGGCAGAAATGACTTTATAAAATGAATGTATTATGTACCTTATCATGCATTGGCAGAAATGACTTGGCAAAACGAATGTATTATGTACCTTATCATGCATTGACAGAAATGACTTTACAAAATGAATGTATTATTTACCTTATCATGCATTGGCAGAAATGACTTTACAAAATGAAAAATGAATGTAGTATGTACCTTATCATGCATTGGCAGAAACGACTTTACAAAATGAATGTATTATATACCTTATCATGCATTGGCAGAAATGACTTGGCAAAATGAATGTATTATGTAGCTTATCATGCATTGGCAGAAATGACTTTACAAAATGAATGTATTATTTACCTTATCATGCATTGGCAGAAATGACTTGGCAAAATGAATGTATTATGTACCTTATCATGCATTGGCAGAAACGACTTTACAAAATGAATGTATTATGTACCTTATCATGTATTGGCAGAAATGACTTTATAAAATGAAAAATGAATGTATTATGTATCTTATCATGCATTGGCAGAAATGAATTTACAAAATGAATGTATTATGTACCTTATCATGCATGGGCAGAAATGACTTGGCAAAATGAATGTATTATTTATCTTATCATGCATTGGCAGAAATGACTTTACAAAATGAATGTATTATGTACCTTATCATGTATTGACAGAAATGACTTTATAAAATGAATGTATTATTTACCTTATCATGCATTGGCAGAAATGACTTTACAAAATGAATGTAATATGTAGCTTATCATGCATTGACAGAAATAACTTTACAAAATGAATGTATTATTTATCTTATCATGCATTGGCAGAAATGACTTTACAAAATGAATGTATTCTGTAGCTTATCATGCATTGACAGAAATAACTTTACAAAATGAAAAATGAATGTATTATGTACCTTATCATGCATTGGCAGAAATGGCTTTACAAAATGAATGTATTATTTACCTTATCATGCATTGGCAGAAATGACTTTACAAAATGAATGTATTATGTACCTTATCATGCATTGGCAGAAATGACTTTACAAAATGAATGTATTATGTACCTTATCATGCATTGGCAGAAATGACTTTACAAAATGAATGTATTAATTACCTTATCATGCATTGGCAGAAATGACTTTATAAAATGAATGTATTATTTATCTTATCATGCATTGGCAGAAATGACTTTACAAAATGAATGTATTATGTACCTTATCATGCATTGGCAGAAATGACTTTACAAAATGAAAAATGAATGTATTATGTACCTTATCATGCATTGGCAGAAATGACTTTACAAAATGAATGTATTATGTACCTTATCATGCATTGGCAGAAATGAATTTACAAAATGAATGTATTATGTACCTTATCATGCATTGGCAGAAATGACTTTACAAAATGAAAAATGAATGTATTATGTATCTTATCATGCATTGGGAGAAATGGCTTTACAAAATGAATGTATTATGTACCTTATCATGCATTGGCAGAAATGACTTGGCAAAATGGATGTATTATGTACCTTATCATGCATTGGCAGAAGGGACTTTACAAAATGAATGTATTATGTACCTTATCATGCATTGGCAGAAATGACTTTACAAAATGAATGTATTATGTAGCTTATCATGCATTGGCAGAAATGACTTTACAAAATGAATGTATTATGCACTTTATCATGCATTGACAGAAATGACTTTACAAAATGAATGTATTATGTAGCTTATCATGCATTGACAGAAATGACTTTACAAAATGTATGTATTATGTACCTTATCATGCATTGGCAGAAATGACTTTACAAAATGAATGTATTATGTACCTTATCATGCATTGGCAGAAACGACTTTACAAAATGAATGTATTATGTACCTTATCATGCATTGGCAGAAATGACTTTACAAAATGAATGTATTATGTACCTTATCATGCATTGGCAGAAACGACTTTACAAAATGAATGTATTATGTACTATCATGCATTGGCAGAAACGACTTTACAAAATTAATGTATTATGTACCTTATCATGCATTGACAGAAATGACTTTACAAAATGAATGTATTATGTACCTTATCATGCATTGGCAGAAACGACTTTAGAAAATGAATATATTATGTACCTTATCATGCATTGACAGAAATGACTTTACAAAATGTATGTATTATGTACCTTATCATGTATTGACAGAAATGACTTTATAAAATGAATGTATTATTTACCTTATCATGCATTGGCAGAAATGACTTTACAAAATGAAAGTATTATGTACCTTATCATGCATTGGCAGAAAAAAATTTACAAAATGAATGTATTATGTACCTTATCATGTATTGGCAGAAATGACTTTACAAAATGAATGTATTATTTACCTTATCATGCATTGGCTGAAACGACTTTACAAAATTAATGTATTATGTACCTTATCATACATTGGCAGAAATGACTTTACAAAATGAATGTATTATTTACCTTATCATGCATTGGCAGAAATGACTTTACAAAATGAATTTATTATGTACCTTATCATGCATTGACAGAAATGACTTTACAAAATGAATGTATTATTTACCTTATCATGCATTGACAGAAATGACTTTACAAAATGAATGTATTATTTATCTTATCATGCATTGACAGAAATGACTTTACAAAATGAATGTATTATTTACCTTATCATGCATTGGCAGAAATGACTTTACAAAATGAATGTATTATGTACCTTATCATGCATTGACAGAAATGACTTTATAAAATGAAAAATGAATGTATTATGTACCTTATCATGCATTGGCAGAAATGGCTTTACAAAATGAATGTATTATTTACCTTATCATGCATTGGCAGAAATGACTTTACAAAATGAAAAATGAATGTATTATGTACCTTATCATGCATTGGCAGAAATGACTTTACAAAATGAAAAATGAATGTATTATGTACCTTATCATGCATTGGCAGAAATGAATTTACAAAATGAATGTATTATGTACCTTATCATGCATTGGCAGAAATGACTTTACAAAATGAAAAATGAATGTATTATGTACCTTATCATGCATTGGCAGAAATGACTTTACAAAATGAAAAATGAATGTATTATGTATCTTATCATGCATTGGCAGAAATGGCTTTACAAAATGAATGTATTATGTACCTTATCATGCATTGGCAGAAATGACTTGGCAAAATGAATGTATTATGTAGCTTATCATGCATTGGCAGAAACGACTTTACAAAATGAATGTATTATGTAGCTTATCATGCATTGACTGAAATGACTTTACAAAATGAATGTATTATGTACCTTATCATGCATTGGCAGAAATGATTTGGCAAAATGAATGTATTATTTATCTTATCATGCATTGGCAGAAATGACTTTGCAAAATGAATGTATTATGTACCTTATCATGCACTGGCAGAAATGACTTTACAAAATGAATGTATTATTTACCTTATCATGCATTGGCAGAAATGACTTTATAAAATGAATGTATTATGTACCTTATCATGTATTGGCAGAAATGACTTTACAAAATGAATGTATTATCTACCTTATCATGCACTGGCAGAAATGACTTTACAAAATGAATGTATTATTTAATTTATCATGCATTGGCAGAAATGACTTGGCAAAATGAATGTATTATTTACCTTATCATACATTGACAGAAATAACTTTACAAAATGAATGTATTATGTACCTTATCATGTATTGGCAGAAATGACAAAATGAATGTATTATGTACCTTATCATGCATTGTCAGAAATGACTTTACAAAATGAATGTATTATTTACCTTATCATGCATTGGCAGAAATGACATGGCAAAATAAATGTATTATTTACCTTATCATGCATTGACAGAAATGATTTTACAAAATGAATGTATTATTTACCTTATCATGCATTGGCAGAAATGACTTTACAAAATGAATGTATTATGTACCTTATCATGCATTGGCAGAAATGACTTTACAAAATGAATGTATTATGTACCTTATCATGCATTGACAGAAATGACTTTATAAAATTAATGTATTGTGTATCTTATCATGCATTGACAGAACTGACTTTACAAAATGAATGTATTATGTAGCTTATCATGCATTGACAGAAATGACTTGGCAAAATGAATGCCATGACAAGTACTCGTAAGTATTGCTGACATTTCAATGCAATTGAATGTTAAACCAGTGACGTGCATAAATAATCATGCTTTCACTCAAAGTCATTAGATATGGGATCAAATTTTCAATTAGTGATGTGCTTAATTAAGCTTCCAACTTTACGGATAAATATAGAATAACCTTCACACTGAAAGCCATCTTTTGTCAACGATCTGTTTTAGGGTTGGAATCGATACGATACTTGACTTACATCTGTGTCAGTTAAATGAAACAAGCAATGAGAAGAATCATCTATGAAGAATCATAACAGTTAATTACATTAAATTCGTATACGGATTTTGCGAATACATTTATATTCTTTTTGACACTTAATTTACTGAATAGAGCAAGGATTCCATGGTCACGATGGAGACATCATTGTTCGTGGAGTCTTTTAAATTAGTGGATTGGGCAAATTTCCCTTCATCTATGTGGAAACACCGTTGTCCGATGAGTCTTTTAAATTCGTAGCTTGTAGTAATACAAAAAGAGTACGTAAACAGATGGGGTGGGGTTTAAAAAAATACGCATGTGTACAGGGAGGGGGGCAAACTTTGCCAGATTTTTGGGTACGTACTAAATGAATGGCTCCAAAAGACGGCAGGCAAAAGGAGAGATTTTCAAGCTGTTCAGTTAAAGCTACGTTTATTACCGTTGTAACTTGATTTCCAATCTATTTTTTATTCTTCATTTCAATATTCGAATTTTTCCTGCTATTCTTTTAGAATGAAATACAAACTGAAGTTTACTGAGAAAATGGGATTTTGTAATTGATATGATATCTACAAAGGCACCGAATCTGTGAAGGGAGAAATACGAAAGATGAACGAAAGCTAATTCTAAATGCTCTTTGTTTGACATAAATCATGAACGTAGAAATTTAGAGATAAACAAGAAAATTTAAAACAGTTGGCAAGACTGATGAATATTATCCTTTACAAAGATGTAAAGAAAGCAAATTACTGAATTAGTTTAGAGACTGATTTCAACATCTCTTTGGAAGAGATTTTGACATGAATCGCAAAATATAATTTCGCAGGAAATGTTACTCAATGCTAGTCGATAATTGCTGAAATTTAGATTAGCCGAACAATAAACATCTAGTGCTTATTTAATTCAAAATACGTATAGCCGCTCTCACGTTATTGTAATTATTTAAATTAGTTCTCTCCGAAAATGGAAACTAAATGCAAGAAACTGCTTCCAATTGCAACACGTCTCGAGCATTAGCGCTTAAAAGTTGTGGGAATAACATGCACACACAAATTAAGAAATTAAAAGCGTCTGCTGCATTTCCTAAACAGAAAAACAATGGTCCTTTAAAGATCCAGTGCTCCCGAGACTCAAACAATTCTGGTGCGGTCTTTCTTTATTTGTGGAATATTGTTATAGCCATCATTAATGGACGTTTTATAACTATTCTAAAGTCAGACAACTCTGTGTGGTTTTACTTTTGGATCTCTTTGTTCTACTCGTACTGTTCGTAATAACAAAATCAAGCTTCTAGGACATGCGCATTCTTAGACAAAATAGCCTGTACAGTGACGAGACTAACTAATCGCCAATCTTGGCAATTAATAGGAAGTATTAACAAATGTAGAACCATGAAGTCTATACTTTAGGTCACGATGACATTTTGCTCTTTGTTTTTCGGACGGTGAGTTCAATCAAATTGCAGAAATATTCCTCTATGACCTCTGGAATAAAGCGTGGTCATCTTTTCACAAATAATTATTGATGCTAATCTTGCAATCTGTGTCTGACCTCTCTGAATATCAACGAGTCTCACCTACAAAACATTAGAAAACCTTCCAATAGGATCAGTCTATGAGATAATAGTAAATTTGCTCTAGCATTTCTATAATGACTTTGATATGGTTTCTAATGGATTTGATCTCTTCCTGAACACCATTATTAATTTCCTCAGATGTTTCACTACTACGTCCATTTTTCATTCAAATCTTTAGAAAGTAACATAAAGTTTAATTTGTTATTGAATACAAAAAGGCATGTTTATTTTGACACATTTAAAAACTGGGGGTATGAAAATTATGAGTTTTACTGCTACAGCACAGTAATGTGACCATTGATAAACTGAGTGAAAGAAAAGTAAAATTTTGTTTTCCTTGAGAAAACAAATTATACACTTGTGTAGTGTACATGTTCGGTGGATCTGCACGATCAGCGCCAATTGCACGAACTTCAAAGGTTACAAGAAAAGATTTACTTTTGGAACTTACCGCACCTTTAGTTGTCTCTATATAGTTCGTGTCCTAAGATGCTGTAAAACACTCCTTTATGCGTACGTATATTTATAAAGGGATACAATAACAAATATCAAGATACGGTTAATGCTAGTATTTCAGAAAGGTCTCCGTTTGCCTTTCCGTTAAACATTTCTTCCAAATAGTAATACTCTGCTATTTCCATAAAGTCATACACAACACACAGAAAAGTATTTACCATCCTAAGACAATTCAATCCAGACTGATATGTCCACATATACTTGAATAATGTATGAACAATAAATGTAAACACAAGTTTAATTTCTTCCTTAGAAAAGGACGGAATTTACCAGCAAACATTACAGAAACAGACTATAATAGAGTGTTAAAAGAAAGCATCCTAAAATATTCTCATAGGAACTGTTTTAACCTACAAACAAACACAAAATGTTAGCATGCATTTAACAATATCAAAATAAATGTTATCATATTTGAAAGAAATTTCTAACTAGTTTTGATTCTTGGCAATATTCTTTATACTTTATTTACTTTTAGAATTCTAATCTTATTTTAATTTATATTTTTCTTTTTTGGCACCTTGTGTATCATTTAATGAACTGTCAATCACTTTACACTGTTTGGACATAACTTGACATTTTAGCCGTTTTTTTTAATTAAAAAAAGTCCAGTGTCGACCAAATTGAAATTTTAGCCGTTTTAAAATAATAAAAAAGTCAGTGTCGACCAAAACAGCGGATAAATGAAGTTTTATATCATGCAAAATCAATCGAAAATAAATTTCTAGTGTTCATCGAGGGTTTAATAGGTGAAATTCGGCTACAGATTCATTGGTATATAGAGTAAAGAACTCTAAATTTAGACATGAATGTATTAAATGAATACAGTATACTGCTTGCGTGCTGACATTAAACTGTTATGCTGGAGTTGCCGGCTACCCGACTGGTTTCCAGTAACCATTACCCGACTGATTTCCAGTACCTAATCATGGACCTGAAATATAATTAACAGACTGAATCGGAATATAATTTTCAATCAGGCAACGTACTCTAAATACATCCTAACATGTTCATTTCAATCAGGCAATGTACTCTAAATACATCCTAGCATGTTCTGGCGGCCGTGATGGTGTAAGTATATATATATATATATATATATATATATATATATATATATATATATATATATATATATATATATATATATATATATATATATATATATATATTCTACTTGATCTTCTTCATAAACAAGGTAATGGTGTGCCTGACAAGTTATATTTATTTTATAAGCAACATAATACATAGATAATATGTCTCTACGATTGTGGATTGTGGATTAAATATTCGGATAATTATAAATAGCAAATATATTTATTCCGCTTAAAGTAAACGATAGAGTCTTGATTCATCACAGAATAATCCAGAATGGAAATTTCCCGTTTAGTGGCAAATATTTTCAGAAAATGGTAATGGTCTAGTTGAGGGGTATTTAATCGCGTTTAAATTGGGATTATTCATTATTGCCTTAACATATGAAGCAGAATCTCATTGTTGAGTTCATTTAATATTTTGTGTGGAATTATTTATTCAAAGTTTTATTTACAAGAACTGTAAAAGTGCTCAATATTATTCTTGGACTAAAACATTAACTTGGAATTATAGAGAAGTCATACAAGGACATTTCGGATTATATCACTTTGAAACATCAAAAGACGTAACACATCATCACATTCCAAGCCACTTGCACATCAGCATGGTCGAAGCTACATGTACATCAATACACTCAATGTCGAAATTTATTTTGGGTCCAATTGGAATTGGAACTCATACATTTGGTCTTGGGATATAACTTTTTGGACTATTTGGGATTTAATTCATGATACCGTTAGTTAATTTTAATTTTTCACTTCGTATTCTACGTATTTAAATTATTTGTTGAATTTTATTAAGCATGTTGGTTATTGGTCTTTTCTGTTAACTTACAGTAAGACCATATCTAACATGACCCAGCAGAACACTGATCGATTGCCAACATTGTCAAGGGGCTGTGTGTACAAGTTCCAAAGTGTGTACCTGTTGTGCTAGAAGTTTTTGTCTCGACTGAGTAAGCAAACAGCTTAGGTATTATTATAAACAAAATGCTCAGGTGTAGTCTTAAGTTTGTATGAATATTCTGCATCAGAGGATGTATTCCATCAATATTTTAGGATACTATCGGTAGCGTACTAACGGTGGGTGGAGGGCAGATGGTGAGGTTGCCACAGGCGCCAGAGGTCTTGGTGCGATAAAAAAAAACACTTGGAACTTCATCGTCGCCCCTGGCATCATGTACCATTTTTGTCTCATTGTTTCCTTTGACGCTGCAACATTCATTATTACATAGAAGAAATCTCAAACCTTTTGAGTCCGAAAAATACGCCAAATCAAACTAAGACCACCTCCGAAAGTAGTATTGTGTATTCTTATTATATTGAAAAGTACAATCTCTCAGATTAAAAACACACTGAATACTTTATGGACAATATAGTGGTACAAGCTACCGCATTAAAGGTGTCATGATTTAATGATGATGGTGATGATATCGATTCTTTTCCGGATGATATATGCATCACCTTGTGAGAAATGTCTCCCAGTCATAGAGAGAATATGATAGAGAGGAAATGTATCCCAGTCATAGAGAGGAAATGTATCCCAGTCATAGGAAGGAAATGTATCCCAGTCATAGAGAGGAAATGTATCCCAATCATAGATAGGAAATGTATCCCAGTCATAGAGAGGAAATGTATCCCAGTCATAGAGAGGAAATGTATCCAAATCATAGAGAGGAAATGTATCCCAGTCATAGAGTGGAAATGTATCCCAATCATAGAGAGGAAATGTATCCCAATCACAGAGAGGAAATGTATCCCAGTAATAGAGAGGAACATTAATTGCTCTTAATTCAATAAATGTCCATTAAAAGAAACCACTAGAAAACTTACATCTTTGCTCGGACAACATTTTATTTGAACACCGTATCCAATCAATAACGGCGTAGTAGAAAAACGCGTCACTTTGATTTATACTCCGATATAAATGTGTTATGGAACTTGTCTTTATTAAGCTTATGTAATACGAATGGATTTTTGTTGTCTTTTTGGGGTAGGGGTGGGGGCTGATCTATTTAACTCACTATCACTAATATTTATCGTAACTACGTAGTCTCCATCAAATGATGAAAATCATCAACCAAAAGTTGAATATTATTCCTATTATTATTATCATTATTATTATTATTATTATTATTATTATTATTATTATTATTATTATTATTATTTAAGATAGTTATTTTTTATAATAAGGTATGGTGGACAATCTCTGTTGTTTAGAGAGAGGTAGTTAACACACGACCCATTTGACTTTGATGGGTAATGGCATGTCCGTGGCGAAGAAAACGCTAACAGACATCATCTGAACCAAAGCGAATCGCCGGCAATTTATATATATATATATATATATATATATATATATATATATATATATATATATATATATATATATATATATATATATATATATATATATATATATATATATATATATATATATATATATATATATATATATATATGTATATATATATATATATATATATATATATATATATATATATATATATATATATATATATATATATATATATGATTTGAATGCCGATAGCGAACGAACAAGTATGACTCAACATATGAATATTGAAGCACGGTAATAACAGTAGTACAAGAACATAGGTACCATGAATCAAGGTAATAACAGTAGCACAAGAACATAGGTACCATGAATCAAGGTAATAACAGTAGTACAAGAACATAGGTACCATGAATCAAGGTAATAACAGTAGCACAAGAACATAGGTACCATGAATCAAGGTAATAACAGTAGCACAAGAACATAGGTACCATGAATCAAGGTAATAACAGTAGCACAAGAACATAGGTACCATGAATCAAGGTAATAACAGCAGTACAAGAACATGGGTACCATGAATCAAGGTAATAACAGTAGCACAAGAACATAGGTACCATGAATCAAGGTAATAACAGCAGTACAAGAACATGGGTACCATGAATCAAGGTAATAACAGTAGCACAAGAACATAGGTACCATGAATCAAGGTAATAACAGTAGCACAAGAACATAGGTACCATGAATCAAGGTAATAACAACAGTACAAGAACATAGGTACCATGAATCAAGGTAATAACAGTAGCACAAGAACATAGGTACCATGAATCAAGGTAATAACAGTAGCACAAGAACATAGGTACCATGAATCAAGGTAATAACAGCAGTACAAGAACATAGGTACCGTGAATCAAGGTAATAACAGTAGCACAAGAACATAGGTACCGTGAATCAAGGTAATAACAGCAGTACAAGAACATGGGTACCATGAATCAAGGTAATAACAGTAGCACAAGAACATGGGTACCATGAATCAAGGTAATAACAGTAGCACAAGAAGAATCAAGGTAATAACAGTAGTACAAGAACATAGGTACCATGAATCAAGGTAATAACAGTAGCACAAGAACATAGGTACCATGAATCAAGGTAATAACAGCAGTACAAGAACATAGGTACCATGAATCAAGGTAATAACAGTAGCACAAGAACATAGGTACCATGAATCAAGGTAATAACAGTAGCACAAGAACATGGGTACCATGAATCAAGGTAATAACAGCAGCACAAGAACATGGGTACCATGAATCAAGGTAATAACAGCAGCACAAGAACATAGGTACCATGAATCAAGGTAATAACAGTAGCACAAGAACATAGGTACCATGAATCAAGGTAATAACAGCAGTACAAGAACATAGGTACCATGAATCAAGACAATAACAGTAGTACAAGAACATAGATGCCATGAATCAAGGTAATAACAGTAGCACAAAAACATAGGTGCCATGAATCAAGGTAATAACAGTAGCACAAGAACATAGATGCCATGAATCAAGGTAATAGCAGTAGTACAAGAACATAGGTACCATGAATCAAGGTAATAACAGTAGCACAAGAACATAGGTACCATGAATCAAGGTAATAACAGTAGCACAAGAACATAGATACCATGAATCAAGGTAATAACAGTAGCACAATAACATAGATACCATGAATCAAGGTAATAACAGTAGCACAAGAACATAGATACCATGAATCAAGGTAATAACAGTAATACAAGAACATAGATACCATGAATCAAGGTAATAACAGCAGTACAAGAACATGGGTACCATGAATCAAGGTAATAACAGTAGTACAAGAACATGGGTACCATGAATCAAGGTAATAACAGTAGTACAAGAACATAGGTACCATGAATCAAGGTAATAACAGCAGTACAATAACATACGTACCATTAATCAAGGTAATAACAGCAGTACAAGAACATAGGTACCATGAATCAAGGTAATAACAGTAGTACAAGAACATAGGTACCATGAATCAAGGTAATAACAGTAGCACAAGAACATAGGTACCATGAATCAAGGTAATAACAGCAGTACAAGAACATGGGTACCATGAATCAAGGTAATAACAGCAGTACAAGAACATGGGTACCATGAATCAAGGTAATAACAGCAGTATAAGAACATAGGTACCATGAATCAAGGTAGTAACAGCAGTACAAGCACATAGGTACCATGAATCAAGGTAATAACAGCAGTACAAGAACATAGGTACCATGAATCAAGGTAATAACAGCAGTACAAGAACATAGGTACCATGAATCAAGGTAATAACAGCAGTACAAGAACATAGGTACCATGAATCAAGGTAATAACAGCAGTACAAGCACATAGGTACCATGAATCAAGGTAATAACAGTAGCACAAGAACATAGGTACCATGAATCAAGGTAATAACAGTAGCACAAGAACATAGGTACCATGAATCAAGGTAATAACAGCAGTACAAGAACATAGGTACCATGAATCAAGGTAATAACAGCAGTACAAGAACATAGGTACCATGAATCAAGGTAATAACAGTAGCACAAGAACATGGGTACCATGAATCAAGGTAATAACAGCAGCACAAGAACATGGGTACCATGAATCAAGGTAATAACAGCAGCACAAGAACATAGGTACCATGAATCAAGGTAATAACAGTAGCACAAGAACATAGGTACCATGAATCAAGGTAATAACAGCAGTACAAGAACATAGGTACCATGAATCAAGATAATAACAGTAGTACAAGAACATAGATGCCATGAATCAAGGTAATAACAGTAGCACAAGAACATAGGTGCCATGAATCAAGGTAATAACAGTAGCACAAGAACATAGATGCCATGAATCAAGGTAATAGCAGTAGTACAAGAACATAGGTACCATGAATCAAGGTAATAACAGTAGCACAAGAACATAGGTACCATGAATCAAGGTAATAACAGTAGCACAAGAACATAGGTACCATGAATCAAGGTAATAACAGTAGCACAAGAACATAGATACCATGAATCAAGGTAATAACAGTAGCACAAGAACATAGATACCATGAATCAAGGTAATAACAGTAATACAAGAACATAGATACCATGAATCAAGGTAATAACAGCAGTACAAGAACATGGGTACCATGAATCAAGGTAATAACAGTAGTACAAGAACATAGGTACCATGAATCAAGGTAATAACAGTAATACAAGAACATAGATACCATGAATCAAGGTAATAACAGTAGTACAAGAACATAGATACCATGAATCAAGGTAATAACAGTAATACAAGAACATAGATACCATGAATCAAGGTAATAACAGCAGTACAAGAACATAGGTACCATGAATCAAGGTAATAACAGTAGTACAAGAACATAGATACCATGAATCAAGGTAATAACAGTAATACAAGAACATAGATACCATGAATCAAGGTAATAACAGCAGTACAAGAACATAGGTACCATGAATCAAGGTAATAACAGTAGTACAAGAACATAGGTACCATGAATCAAGGTAATAACAGCAGTACAATAACATACGTACCATGAATCAAGGTAATAACAGCAGTACAAGAACATAGGTACCATGAATCAAGGTAATAACAGTAGCACAAGAACATAGGTACCATGAATCAAGGTAATAACAGTAGCACAAGAACATAGGTACCATGAATCAAGGTAATAACAGCAGTACAAGAACATGGGTACCATGAATCAAGGTAATAACAGCAGTACAAGAACATGGGTACCATGAATCAAGGTAATAACAGCAGTATAAGAACATAGGTACCATGAATCAAGGTAATAACAGCAGTACAAGCACATAGGTACCATGAATCAAGGTAATAACAGCAGTACAAGAACATAGGTACCATGAATCAAGGTAATAACAATAACATAATTACATACAATTTCGTATTTTGCATTATAATTTTAAAAGAAACTTTCCTTGTTTTTTTAGACATTGTATATTTTAAGTATTGTTCAAAGAATCTTTAATTCCCTTTTTCAAAAATAGTTTATGACTGATGGTTGTAATGTGGGTTATAGAGTACACAGCGTGGCCTTACTCCAGATGTATATATTTATTTATATTTATATTAAGTAATTCATGTATTGCACTTTTTTTCCTATTTTAAAAATTGCCAAAGATAGTGTACCTTATATTAAAACAGGCTTGTATTTTTAGGAAAAGGAAACGGTTATTTTAGTTAGTTGTAAATTTCCACAAAAACAATATCCAAAAAAATTTCAGTCACAGTACATGTACATGAAAGTAATGTATTCTTTTCATTGTGCATGTTGCAACTGAAAACAACCCTACCATACACCGATCTCTCTCTCTCTCTCTCTCTCTCTCTCTCTCTCTCTCTCTCTCTCTCTCTCTCTCTCTCTCTCTCTCTCTCTCAGAAGTGTATAATATCTTTAGAGCGCCCCCATAGGACGGTATTTATGGAATGATATGATGCCTGATGAAAGTATAAAAAAATGTATTTCGACTTCTACCTGTGTTTAGAATAATAGGTATTTTGTGTCAGCTTGCCAGAAATTTGACAAGGACGTTAGTTAAAGTCAATTTGTTCTTCTAGTCGTTTACGATCATTATGTAACAAAACATCGTTAAAAATCCATTTATATGACAGTCAAAACTGCTAACAAATATCACAGAATTGAACCAGTGGACCAACCCAGAATATGTTGCAAACAAATGTCGTACATTTCTTACACAATCGGTTATTACGTGGTTTATCCATGGTTATGGAAACCTTTCAGTAATTATTTCTTACAAAATGCAATTGTTTTTTCTTACAGATTTTGTAAATTGACTTAGAATGATTCAATCATCTTGAACAAGAATGGCTTCGTGAATTTCTTTGCGGTACTAATATCATAAAAATGAAAGAAGATAATCATTTAATTCAGCAAGATCAATCTTATTTTTAATATCCAAGGAGATAGCGTTTAAAACATTCTCAGATATACCGTAATTTCTGCTAAATTTATGGTGAATATTACAAAATGGATAACATAATTAGCAATTGTGAAAGACTTGTCGCAAGCTGCTTTATAGCTTTCCATGAAAAAAGGTACTGGTTTTAATAATTTTAACTTTTCAATCCTTTCACTGACTTGGTTCAATATAGTAGGAATGTGATGATTCCGAACTATATCCACCTGGAACGGGCTTCCAAACTGATTCGAAATTAGTTCCGTTCTCTTTGAGACATGTTTTGTCTCTTTCCGTTTCGACTTTCCATCTTCTTAATGTTAATCTGTCATGGTACTTTTTTCATAGATGTCTTGAAAACAGGTGAATATTTTTCTCATAGTTTGTTAACATTGCATTACACTCTATCTAAGGTAATGCAAATAGCTCCTCTTAAATAGTTATTGTTCTGCGTTTTGTCAGTTATAATCCTAAAACAGTCACATAATAAAGGTTTGCGCCTTGTACGGGAGGGTGTCTGGTATATTGCATATTTTATATGCTACGGAATGCGAGTCAAAACGTTGTCTTTTGAGTAAACCATCAAGGTTGAATAAAAGTGTCATAATATTGGATTTCTACATCGCCATCGAATAGTGAAAAGTACATTAAATTTTGGATTCGTTCGGGGAAGAGACATCGTCGTTTTAAGCCTTTACCTAAACAATATTTTTTGATTTAATTTTCATTAGCTAATTTCCTTTGAAGATGTGTAAGTATTTAATATAAATAAATAATTCTGTACACAAATTTAAGAATGTATGGTTAAAACATAAAATTAAAAATGTAGAAATATGTAACAGTGATTGCTTTTTATTGATTTTCTTAGTTTCCAACGAAAATTCTAAAATGTTGTATTTTCGTAATCTACAGACACAAAGTTCCAACATGCTACAGGATTTGGTTTGTTATATGATAGGCAAGAGCATTGTAAAGACTCAGGGTGCACGCTGAGACTCTAAATTGAATACAGGGGCAACTAAAGTTAAAGTCTGCTTTAATTAAAAATGAATTTCGCTGTAGAATGGACGTTGTGCAAAAAATTCATAGAAATTCTTTACGTTTGCTCCCGTTGAATTGTCTTATCTTGTTTGTCATTAGAGGAACGTGCGATCGTGTTTTTAAATCAATTGATGAGATTAAATATGTATGCATGCGTGCTCTCCTTTCTCCATCACAGACACGCACATACTCATGGGCGCACACAGACGCACACATACAGAGAGCAGACGACTACTAAACTTGCGTTGTGATTGTAGTCTGCAACTAATGGAGCAGCATTAAAAACCAGTAATGGAACTTTGTGAGCTACCATTAGTTACTGATGCTAGAAAAAATGTGCTTTAGGTACTTCACAGCTCCTGTGACCGTAAATGGTTGGAGGGTCCGGTTCAGATGCGGTAGGTGGTGGGTTCGAACGCCGGCTGTGTCATACCAAAGACTTATAAAAATGGTACTAATAGCTGCCTTGCTTGGCGTTCAGCATGTGACTGGGTGGGACACAATGGTACATATATGGCATAATGCCACAGTGCTAGACATCAATACAAGCTGCCACACTGCAGACATCGTAGCGGTATGACTGGAAAATTGTTGTTGGCATCCGTTAGTCTCGAGAGAAGATGGAAGTGCGCCTATGAGACATCTCCCGGTTGGTGGTTGTGCAGCGTCTGTAGTGGCTATGTAGCCCAACACGGGAGTGGCAGTTCTTAATGAACTTGAAAGTTGGGCCTAGTTTGTGTTGGATCTGCTTCGTCTTCCTCCGAGAAAGCTTTTTCATCAGCTAGCAAGCGTAGCTTGTCATCTCCTGATTTTACACCAGTGATCAGAGCGTTTCGCCAACTGGGCCTGTCTAGAGCATGCTCTTTTCAGGTGTTGACATCGATGCCAATGGCTTTCGAGTCGCATTTGCAGACATCCTTGAAGCGGAGATGTGGCCGTCCGATCCACTTTTTGCCAGATGAAAACAGGTATTTGGGGATCCGTCCGTCGTCCATCCGACGTACATGGCCAAGCAATATGATGCGACGTTGGCGGAAGAAGCTGACCATGCTCAAAATCTTGGCACGTTCAAGCACTTCGTTGTTTGTTACTTCATCACTCCAAGTCATCCAGAGTATGCGTCAGAGACATAACATGTAAAAGGCGCTCAGACTTTTCTCTTGTGAAGCGCATATAACTCATGTTTCACTGGCACACATGAGAGTACTTATCACGCAGTCGCGGTACACGGAGATCTTAGTGTTCAGGGTCGTTCCACACTCTTTGCGACAACCAGGAGAAAGTTGTAGATGCCTTTCTAATTCGCTTTTTGATTTCAGTATCGAGCGATACGTTGTTGGTGATGGTAGAGCTGAGGTACGTGAACTCATTGACTACCTCAAGTTCGTAATTGTTGATGGTAATGCTAGGGGTCCGCATTCTGAGCCATCACGTTTGTTTTCTTTAGGCTGATGGTCAGCCCCAAAAACTCACCCCATGCTTTAGCAAAGCGATCCATCATGTGCTATAACTCAGCTTCTGTGTGAGTGGCTAGGGCAGCATCGTTTGCTAAAAGCATATAACTGGTGTTTTCTTCATGCACTTTGCTCTTTGTATTAGTCGTGCCAGGTACAAGAGTTAGCAGTCTGAACGCGTGTGTCCCTTCTGTGCACGTCCCAAAGGCATCCTTGAGCAGGACAGCAAAGAAGATGCCGACATGAGTGGTGGCTAGGAATTAACCCTGTTTCACTCCGCTGAGAATGTTGAAGGGGTCGGATGTCAGGTCATCGTACTGCACTGTCCCTTATCAGCTTTGGAGGACATCTAATATTCGCCAGGATTGTGAAGAGTCCGTCTCCGCTTGCCCGATCGGACACATCGGTGAGGTCTATAAACAGCAGTGGGAGGGGTTTGTGTTGTTCTCTGCATTTCTCCTCCAGTTTTTTGACGGAGAAAATAATGTCGAATGTGGACCTCTCTGCGCGGAGCCCGCATTGCTACTCTGGATACATTCTGTCAGAGGAGTCTGCAGTCTGTTCAGGTTGACGCGTGCGAAGACTTTGCGAAAGATGCTGAGAAGGGATACGTACTTGTAGTAATTGCAGTCACTTCTGTTGCTTTTGTTATTGTACAGGGTTACGATGTTGGCGTCTCTCATGTCCTGAGGCACTGCACCCTCATCGCAGCACTGGCAGAGGAGGGTGAAACCGCACTTGATGCTGAGATGCCATCGTTCTCCAAGGGTTTTACCTAAGGATAGCTTCTCTAAGGCATTGTTATGTTCTGTCAAAGTAACTTTTTTGTCCAGTTCGACCATGAGCTGGAGGTTTTCTTAAATGGCGTTGAGGGTATTGTTGGTCACGTGGTTCTCTCTGGAGAACAGTTCCAAGGCGACTTGGCATTGTTTTCCGTGTCATCTTCGCAACTCCTGCGACTCCGCAGGTGCCATGACGTATCGGCTTGTCCTTTCCCTTGGATTCATTAATTGCGTGGAGAGGGGGAATCAGCTGCATTGACAACAACTGGTTCTACATATCACTCTGCACTGGTATGCACCCTGTAGAGGACACTCCAGCTTAGCTTCAGAGCGTCGACACAACGCGGGAATCGGTTTTAAGTCATCGCTCGATCGGCGCAGAGGTAGACACAAGGGTTGCTTCCCAAGGTTGGAGAGACCAACATGTCTCATTGGACAGCTACCGCCCACCTCAAGCAGGCCTGCCCCCAGACAATAAGGTGTCGCTCCGCCACAGTTTGTCTGCGTTACTTGGTAAATAGGGCTTAGGAATACCTGACAAAGCGGATTACAACTATTGCAATAGGAAACACCAACGAAACAAAAATCCAATCCTCAAGCTATCTACCTGGAATATCCGTACCTTGCTGAATGGACTCTCAGATGATCTCTAGGCAATCAGCGATGTTCGAAATACTTCAGTTATCAATGACGAACTTGTTAGACTCCAGGTCGACATCGGCGCACTACAGTAGACACGGCTACCAGATTTCGGGTCGCTCAGAGAATTGAACTACACGTTCTTCTTGCAAGGACAGAGTGATGACGATGCCAGAGAGTTTAGTGATGAATTTGCCGTCAGGAACTCTCTGCTGGGGATGATGCAACCCTGCCAACAAGGAAACGGAAGAGTGTTTTCCCTCTGCCTCCACACCACAACCGGACCTGTCAACTTTATCAGCATTTACGGTCCCACCCTAAGCGCCACCGCATATACCAAAGATGAGTTCTACGACGAATTAAACTAGCTCATCACAAAATTCCCAAGGAAGAGAACTTGATATTACTGGGAGACTTCAACATTAGGGTTGGGTGCTGACTGACACTTGGCCTTCCGATCTTGATAAGTTTGGCGTTGGGAAGATGAATGAAAACGGGACACAACTCCTGGAGATGAGCCCATACAACGGATTCACCATCACCAGTTTATTTTTTCAGACAAAGCCACAGCGTAAAGTGTTTTGCTGTTAAATCTACGTTAAAGAATCCCAATCTCACATATACAATTTAAGTGTTTCATTTTCGTTTTCCAGAAGCAGAGTTTGGGTAATAATATCAATGTTATTATGAGCTTGTCGGATTAATTGTTCTCGAATTTCTTCGTCAGTAGTTCAGAAATAATACACTGCAAGATTGTATATAAAGTATATCCATTTAATTCTTTGCCCGGTCTGAAATGGTTTTCGATCGTTGTACTTTTCAAATAAATAATCATCAAACATGGCAATGACGTCACAACTACATGTATTGGAAACAGTATAACAGGTTGATAGAATTTTGATGGATGTTATTGATTATCATCGTAATTTATTTTGTAAACAGGTTATTTATACAAATCAAACGAACTCTGAAGCTATATTTTGAACAAAATGAATTACCTCAGGCATATAATGTCGCCAGGATTCGTTTGTTTTTTTTACCAAATCGATTCTGCATTGTACATCGTAAATGCTAAAAAGAGTTTTTAGTTCTTCAAATTTTTTCAACTATTGTCTGTGAATGAAAACACCAAATACAGTAACAACTGCATCAAAAATAATATTTTAAGCGAACAGAAAGAAAAAGAAAGAAAGCAGAACAATTATTAATTATTAACCAATAATTTTTAAAATATAACTGTGCTTAAACTGCCAGAAAAAGTAAATAATGAATTAAATATCTGAAGTTTCTTAACGTCAGTCTGAAAAACGTAACGACATGCAAAAAGGCAATTGTCCTAAAAGTGACGGATCTAAGTTAGACGCTTTAACATAATATTTGAAATGTACCAGAATTTCTGATTTATCTGATCAGTCACGGATGTAGACAAGGATGGTTTTCAAGAATACAGACGGCGATACGTATTACTCTACTATATTAATAATAATGAGGACATTGTATAGTGCCTAATCTTTAGAAGCTCTAAGCGCATTACAACATCTATAATGATATGACTAAACACCATAAAATTAGAAAACATTTTTTAAAAATGCTGAAAATATTTAAAGTAGGAAACATTATTTAGTCCTTAAGTTTGTTCTTGCAGTCAAAAAAGGTGAGTTTTAAGAGCACTGTGTCTTGATGTCTAATTTCAATGGGCAATTCATTCCAAGTTGCTGGGCCCTGGCATGCAAAAGAATGTTGTCAACATGACTTTGTTTTCATAGTGGGAATAATAAATATATACGGTTGTCAGAAGAGGAGCGTAAGTATCTTGCTGGTGTGTGTACACATGGGTGTGGGCAGATAGGTATGTTGGACTGGAATCCGGCAGTAAAACGTAGCACAGAGAACAGAGTTGGTGTTTGATTCTGTATCGAATGGATAGCCAGTGTAGGGTATAGAGCAGCGGGGAGGTCTGCTCTGATCGTGGTACTCTAAGGATGATCGAAGCAACAGTGTCTTTAATTTTTGAAGTTTCTGGAGTAGGTGTCGAGACGGACCATATAGAATTGAGTTACAATAGTTCAATATTGAAACTACTAATGGATACAAAAGTATTTTAGTGCCATTCACTGAAAAATATTTGTGAATGGAGCTGATGTGTCTCAGTTCAAGATATGCAGCCTTGCATATGTTCATGACATGTTGGTGCGATGTGAGAGTACTGTCCAGGGTAACACCTAGTTTTCGTACTAACTTTGTGAATTTAATGTTGGTATTGCTGATATTTATTGTTTGAGGAAAAGGATGTGAACGAGAAAGTCTGTTGTGATCAGAATGGCCTCAGTTGTAACATTATTCATCTGCAGATTCTTACATGTCATACATGATTTCACATCAGAAATGCACCGCTCTACTTCTTGTATGGTAGCATCAACTCCAGTGTTGGGTGGCTAGATTTGGGTTTCATCAGCGTACAATTGGTGAGACGCTGCATGATGATCTATGACACTTGAGAGCGGCCAAGTGTATAGAATGAAGATAAAGGGTCCAAGAACGGACAACTGTGAAACTCCACAATATAGATCAACTGGGCGGCTGGAGTGTATTCCATTTGCAGATACAATTTGTGTCCTGTTTACTAAGTAGGACTTGCCAAATACATGCTCGGGACAGTGAAGTAATATATCATAGTCTCTATTGTGTAAAATGATGCAGACAAAAATCACGTAGGGTGGAGACTGTAATCGTTCCGCTATCCAAAGTAGAGAGAATGTTATTAACTACGTTCAGAAGAGTATTTTCAGTACTATGGCAAAGGCGATATGCAGACTGTAAATTGCTAAAAAGACTGTTTGAATTCAGATGAGATGCACGATGGGTTAGAACACATTTAGCCAACACTATTGATGTATCACAATGATCTAATTCAACTGCCCTAGAATGATTTCATAATAATTTTTTAGTCCTAGAGTCACTAAGGACGTCGTAGTTGCAATTAATTATTTAAATAAATCCTCCCAAATTATAACTGAAGATAAGAAAAAGACTGATTCCACTAGACAGATGTTAAAATAAGTATGCATAATTATGTTGGAATAAACATTAATTTCGAGAACATTATAAGTTGTAAACGAAGTCAGGACTTTCACATAACGTTTAGTAAAGAATATGATAAAAAATAAGGCAGACCAGGACTTCCCTAGGGGAAAACCAATGTCCTGAACTCAGATCCAGTTAAACATATTGACAAATATTATCTTAAACAGTTTAGTCTACAATCAGGAGCAAAAGTTAACTATGTAAAATGTTGTTAACAAAATGATAATCACAATCTACATTCACGGACAAAAGTTCAACACGCAAAAGACCTATACATAACACGGATCCGCCTTTTCCGAACGTTTTTAGAATTGCAGAAATTCTAAGTTTAATGGTATTAATATAAATGGAAATGAAAATAAGGTTACACGATATGCAGGAAATGCATTATTCTCATGCATGATAGATCGAAAAATACTAAGTGTATTCTACGGCAAACATTTAAGCATTTGCTGCATATGTTGCAAGTCAATCAATCAATATTTAAAATTGTTTGAACTGTAATTTACAAATTCATATGATAAATGAAGTAGAGATTCAGTTATATATTAAAAGAGATACCACCTTTGTGTATTGTTACTACTACAACTATCGAGTTGGGTTTTTCAATGTTTCGTTGCGGATTACTATGTCCTATGGAAAAATACGCTCATGATAAAGCTATATAAAACCTGTAAGAGGATCTAATGGCGGTAATACCATGTTTTCTTAATTTCCAATACTATTCAGATTGCAACATAAAATCAACGACGATACAGAGTTATATATTGTACTTCTATCTTTCTTTCATGTTTTCTTTTCCGAAATTTGAATGTTGAAGTGGGTTCTTAAAAACCACTGACACCAAGTGTACCAAAGAAAAGGATTTTTATACATAGGGGCATGTTTGTTGTGAGGGGTGTGAGATGTGATTCCCCGTCTTTTATGGGCCTTTAGTTTTTATTATCTATGTGATGATCAACCACGATTTTACTGCCCGGATCGAGCAAACACAAAATAATAATAATAACAAAAGAAACTTAATGGACGTTAACTCGTTTCCACTTTGTAGCACAGGTATGGAGCTATTTTTCCTTAAATAAATAAATTTTAAAAAAAAGCAATTAAAGTATTTGTCGGGTTTTTCTCCTCATGGATCGAATAATATTCCTACTCTTTTTATATCAGATATAATGATATCGTAATTCATCAAAAATAAGCTATTTTCAGGATATACACTTTGGCTTCCCACAAGAATTTTGTATGGCTAATTTCACGATGGAGACTACTTCAAATAATGAATATCCTCTGTGATCACACCCTTTGTTTAGCTTAGCCAATCAGAATTAACTTTCTCTACCCGCCAAAATTGTTACACAGGAAGTCAGAATAATTCTCTCGAGTCCGCCATTATTTATAACTGTTCCTGGAAAACATCATTTTATGATACCTGTTTCAAATGACCCACAAATTGTCTCCGGATTGGCTCTACTTTGTCATTTCCACTACTTGACTGAACGTTAACTTATATGTTGGACCGTTATCCTAGCGATCCTAATTAAAATCTCAACGTGCCACCCAACAGAGCATATCCCATTCTTCGCAGGCAGCAGTTTGTGGTGAACCTAGTCTCTATGTCAAAGGTAATGATTGAGTAGATAGCTAATAACGACAAAACATTTACAACAATTTTGCGCCATTATACTCGTATTATGTTCGTTCCTCACGGACACACTGGGAAGGCGATTTATGAAAGTAATAAACCCGGTGCCCGAGAGCCGGACAGAAAGTGATAGTTATTTATGATGACTCCATCCCTATCACACAAATACAAGGTAATATAAGTAAAATTTAAAGTTATCGCACAATTAAAACATATAATTCATAATCATTACGGCAGAAATATATGGCTTCAGCTTTTATAAAAACGAATATAGATCGTTACAAACCGAGCAAAATTGGTCCTCCGCGGCCGCCAGACGTAGTTTCCAAATCACAATTGCCATTAAGATGTCGATCTAAAATCAAATTTTTATCATCCTAGGTCAGCGCTTTGTTGATCAAGCAATCGATTTTAATACCAATTCCTCTCAGATTTCGTCTAGACTTTCTAAGAAGCTCGATTTAATTATATTTAGTGTTTTATTTATGTCCTTCCCTGTCGTTGGCGCTCAGCATTAAGAGGTTAGTATTAGGACTGGTTGACCTGGAGTCAGGATAATGTGACTGGGTGGGACATGTCTGCGGCATAATGTCCCATTGCTAAACAGGACTGTAAACTGTCACAAAGCAAATATCGTAGTGATATCACTAAAATTATTAAAGCTACATTAAAAATAACAACACAGAAACACACATACACGAACAAATGTCATATCATGAGAAGGAAGTGCAAGCATTAATAATGGAACTATCAAAATGTGACCTACTGACAAAACACATATTTTGCGCGACTGAAATTTAACGCATTTATATTTAGGTGTTCGCACAGTTTAGCATGTATTTATTATACCATGCATTTAAGTGAGGTTTTGGCGAGAAGAACTGTCTAATTTTCCTTCGCCTCAAGAAAAGTATTTCTGACTTTAGAAGGACTCCATTTGATGGATAACATACATTGTTCAGCACAATTTCAACCGTGATAATTTTATTTTGAAAGAAATCAGTTTCAGATTTCATGGTAAAATCAAAAGATTATGAAGATATACATGTGGCAATTGGCCAGTCATGATTCAAAGAGACGCACAGAAACATGATTCTATGTTACTTCTTACTGACAACATGAAAAACGCAAGTCTTACACAGTATATGTTACTTTCTAACGGGAACCAGTCAAACCGAATGATTATTGACAGTCTCTGTACTTAATCTTAGGAAATTCCATCCAGTACTCTTGCAACAGTTGATTTCTTCCAAAATACTTAACTTAGGAGAGTATTTAGTGAGTCAGTCCATCATTCTTTCACATGGCATTAGGGTTTCGTCTGATTTCGCCATACCAAACTCGCAAAAGCTTATGAAGTATTATTTTTTTTATATAAAAACCTCGCTAGCTACATTCTCTATGTTTAGGTCTATCACCATATACACAGAGACGAAAACTATATTGTCAGCTACAGAATTTATATCTAAAAGTGGATTCGCACTTCGACAAGATTTATCTTATGAGCGATAATTCATATCTGACTTTACGTCTTTCCAATTGACGATCGCGTGAATAATGTTGGAGCATTTGTCATGTTGAAAAGTTGACATTTTTACATACCTAAGTGTCCAAGCAATTCAAAATCACTTCACAAATGGATATGTTTGTGCACCTTTTTTCTCGCCCTAAACTTAGTTAAATAGCTATCCCACGTACAAATCATTAGATATATGTTAAAAATATGTGTCCTACAGCAATTCACCATCAAAAGTTTCTTACAAAGTATAGCTGAATGAAATTTGAAAACATCATCAAATTTGAGCAGGTTAAAGGTGACAAATTCTTTATTTTAATGCACATCGAGAACGTCTACGTCGGCGAATGAGCTGTTTCACTGTTACATATTTAGTATGTTAACATCGGGATTCGGACAGAGAGCTAGCGAGGTCAAATTACATAAATTATTAAATAGCTGGGTTTTTCCAAGGTGGCATATGCATTCGTTGACTTAAATGAGTTCTTTACAAGTGCTGCAGTGGGACCCTAGTGGCCGAGTGGTCTAAAGTGCTCTCCGTTACGGATCACTGCCATCTCACCTCTGTCTGCGTGGGTTCGAGTCTCAGATTCGACCAATGTGGGTATGTGAGAAAACTTCCCAGTAGCATCTCATGGGACGGTGGTTCTTTCCGGGGATTTTCCCGGGTTCTTCCTAAACTATTAATACTCACCGCCATGTATCGTCTATTGCATCCTGAAAAATGGCCTTAAACCCTACAACAACAACAACAACAACAACAACAAGTGTTTATCGTGCGACACCCCGCGGTCTCAAGGATGTATAATAGGCAAGATGCACTCCGTTACGCGTAGTTTGTTTGTTTGTTTGTTTGTTTGATTAGGATTTTTAACGTAACTTTAAAAAAATTCAGTCATATCACTACGATGTGTGCAGTGAGGCAAGTTTATAGTGATGTCTAGCACTGGGGCATCATGCCGCAGACATGTAACACGATGTCCCATGCAGTCACATTATACTGATACCAGTCCGACCAGTTCTAACACTAACCTCTTAATGCTGAGCATTAAGCAGCGAGGCAGCTGTTAGTAACATTTTTGTAAGTCTTTGATATTACTAGGTCAATGATCGAACCCACGACCTGCTGCTCCTGCGGCGGACGCTCTAACCACTAGACCACCGGAGCGGTGCTGCGTGTAGTAAGAGGTAACTAGTAACTAATGGAGGCAAAAGCTGCAAAAGACTTGGTGGTTAGCGTGCCAGAAACGCAATAAAAACAGTGCTGGTTCGAGTCCAGCCAACAGGTCAGCCCTAGCCGTTCATGGTTAAGGCAAAATCGATTTGGCACTAAATAGCCCACTTGTGTTGCTATGCTGTGAAACACCAAACCAAAACTGTTCTTGGAAAAAAATTATTATATTCTATATGAGTTATAACTTGCTATCATGTCATTTTAGGCGCAAACGTTCCCTGGGTTCATGGCGCTTGATACATTGAGGTTATAAGTTACGACATATCGTTTTTGATAATGCATTTTTTTATATAAAAATCACATCATTATGAGCTGCGTAGCAAACGTTGAATTTAGAAGAAAGAAAAACAACATCCTTAAAGGAAGATGGTGTGTATTAGTGTTGATAAGTTCATGAACTATTAAGTCATATGATGTGAACTGCGCCTTACCTACTATCCGTTTTGAGATAAAGAATGCGTATGCAACCAACTCGCAACTACATTTTGCGTCCTTGTAAGGAAGCGGGAAAACGCTACATGTGTGCAGGTGCGACTTATATAAATTCAGGGCTTCAGAATGCCTTCACCCCTGCTCTAAACATATATACAGGTAATTTTATATTTATAGTGTTATTTTATTTTAAGTAGGCAGATCGTACATGCACATGTTCAGAGTTCTATCTCTTACGCGCAATTCGATCTTGTTACGTATAGCACCCAATCGATAAAAAAAAACCTCTTGCGACTGCAATCAGGTCACAATTAGCACATCCAGTTGGAATCGGACCACAATTAATAGTCCCGGTTCAGTACCACGAATGTAGTCCCCGTCTATTTTTAGAGTATGTTTATCTGTCTCCTTTTGGTCGCGATACAAAAGCTAGACTTATGCATTCTTGATATGGATTTAAAGGATTTGTTTAGTCTTTAGAATATGACCTTTGGTGTGGTTGTCTGTGTTTGTTTCGGCGACAGTACACAGTGAGTAATCATTTTTTTTTTTAAAAAATGTCCATGACTCATTCGTGTCATATTTAACCAAACACTTGCTGTTACACCCTTATCAGTCAGACTTTAGAGAGAAACATTCATGTGAGACTGCCTTGGTCTCCCTAACTGATAAATGGCTTCAAGCACTTGACCAAGTTAAAATAATAGGATCTGTATTTGTAAATTTCTTGAAAGCTTTTGACATGGTGGATCATGAAATCCTTTTGAAGAAACTGAAAATCTACCAATGTGATGAAAGAACAGTTAGATGGTTTACTTCATACTTAAGTGAGTGAACACAACATGTTTATCTGCATAATGATCTGTCTGAACCTGAAACATATAGAATCTATGTTGGGGTTTGGACCGAGACAATGAAATCCCAGCCTAGGGGTTATATTATATGTATCCCCACGAGGCTTGTCCGAGTGGGGAGACATATGATGTAACCCCTCGGCTGGGATTTCATTGTCTTGGTCCAAACCCCAACGTAGATTATTTTTCTCACCCAATATTATCTTTTAAAGTAAAAAAAATATCTTTACTAGTGTTCACGTCGCAATGTTTACATGTCGCGCATTAATATAAATATGCTAATGAGGGCTGTGGTGTGACCGTTGCGTCCGAAGTACACAGTTCATACGCGTGAGCAAAGAAAAATAACAACATAAAACGTCGCATATTAATGAGGTATTATCACATTTAATATATGGATGTTTTATGAAATTAACAATAAATATTTATAATTTATTAGAAAGAAACCGTTTCCTTTCATCATTTCCAATTTTGAGTACCCCACTCTCCCGTATAAAAGACCCTCGTCACCCTCCAAATATGACCCTTCGTGGCCGGTTCACTTAAATTTAAATCCACATATGCGGACCCAGGATAACCATGTGCTAAACTTTTAAGTTCACGGATTCTTTGAAAATTTATATTTCTGTCTTGAAAATATGGCAAGTGATACAGTTAAATTTGTTTATGGATTAGTGTTGAGGGATAAATGATTCATTCTGGCTGGTAAGTGTATTAGTTGTCAATAAATATTGCAGGTTTATTCAGCTGGAGCACTACGGAGATGCTTAACAAAATTATACTAGAGCATGTTTGACATAACACATTTCTGGCTGTTGCTAAGTTTATCGGTGTTGTTTAGAGAGTTAAAGTGCTATGAAGTGTATAGGTATATATTCTTATGTGCATGGATCGGTGTTTTCTGACATAGTTCATTTCACAAACCATTGAGAATTTTATCCTATCTGTAGCACAGTGAATTTTCAGGTCATCTTCATTAAATGCAGCTAACAGTACATGCTATGTTTCACGCGAAGTGTTTACAACTAGTTCGGTTGCTTTAGCTACATTTAATGATCTGAAAATGTACTGAGCTAGTCTTGCATATGAGATAAACATGACTATGCTAGTTAGAACGAACTAGCATAATATCAAAACCTCGAAATAGTATGCGTGTGTGTATTTGTCTCTATCAAAATATTTTTGTTTGGTATGTTTTCTAAGACAGATTGACCTTAAGTAACTATGTTTAGGTTATATATTATTTGTTGTTGTTGTTGTTGTTGTTGTTGTTCTTTTATTTGAGAACAACTATGGCACAGCAGAAGACAAGAAGGGTTTCTTTTGTTAAAAGTAGTTCTAAGCGCGAGGACACCATGACTGAGACATTGGTCTGAGATGACTAGACTGCGATAAGAAAAGTAAGGTTAGCAAAACAGCTATATTTCTCTGTCGCTGTGGCGTTGCCCGACCCAAAATTAAATTAGAACCATGTGTTATCAAGTAAGTCGGACAAGCCACTGTTTATTGTTACACATGACCGCAGGCTAACACCATCCCTTACGTAAGTTTGCCATAATTAAGAGAGGAAGCTGACCAAAGCCCGTCAGAAGTGTAATTAGCACCTTGGGCTGGAAGGATGTTTTGTACATCAAAGAAGCTGCTAGAAGGAGTGGGCGTGCCTTATCTTCTGGATACGCTGACTGACCGCCAGATTGAATAAGTCGAGTGGATAGGGCCCCAGCGCTACCCAGTCAGGATCGAGGAAGGGGTGGGACCCCTGATTTATTTTAAAATATATATCTTTAACCCGGCCATCGAGCGTTAGTTGCCATAGTCGTTACCCGTGAATTGGAACTCCGTGCGGCCATACGTTAATTAGCGGGAAAAACCCTTAGGAACAGAATTCTAAGTGTAGCTTCTAAAAAGGTCAGTGAGCTATTTGTTCGATTTTGCTGTCTGCGACTGCATTTAATTGTAGATCGGGTATATACGTATTATTACTAAAATCGTAGTAGGAGTAATTATTTTGTGATGTTGATATGTTTGTATATTTTGAAGAATGAGTTCCTATTTGTAAAGAATCGTATTGCTTGCTAGCCGTCGTAATAATTATTATTATTATTATTATAATTCGCTATGTGGTTATTTTATAGTACAGTAGCACATTATCCATGTAATTATAGAAATTGAATAGTATCTTTGAAATGGTTGCACTGTGAGAAATTAATAATATGAATATTTTAATATTTGTGTACGCTTGTGGGAGTGTAGTGTACAGACATACATCTAGTTGTCGTAATATTATAAGTACAACGAGATTATATATATATATATATATATATATATATATATATATATATATATATATATATATATATATATATATATATATATATATATTAGATATACTGATGTGATACGATGTATTGATATATGTATGATATCGTGCTGTTACGTCATTGTTCCTTGTAAGAGTGTGTGGGAATTTCGATGTGTATGTATGCGTGTCCTAAAAAGTAATAGCCTTATCTGATGGTTAATTGATGATTTAGTGTGAGGTGAGATTTGATAAACCCTATGTTAACGCCTTGTGATTTTCATAGGAAGCTTCGAGGGACAGACTAGTGAGTGGTCCCAGTGTCTCCGTTAGAGACAGATGGAAGAGAATGAAAGTGGGAAATCTGGAGAGGAAGCTTCGGGGGACAGACCAGGGAAAGTGGTCCCAATAGAACAGAGGAAAGAGAAGGAAGGAGAGAAGTCGGGAGAGGTGAAATCCAGGAGGAGTGGGAGGACAGAATAAATAGATGAGTGGAGGATAGGGTAAATAGATGAGTACAACCAAAGGCCAGGTGGAAAATAGAACTCACACTGAAATCATGAGATGAAATAGGCTATCACTTAGAGGACGAGTGATTGTGTGACATTTAAATTTATAGGCTTCATTAAATTGTTATTGTTGAATTTCATCTTCGTGTTATATATATATATATATATATATATATATATATATATATATATATATATATATATATATATATATATATATATATATATATATAATTTAACCGTCGGCAGTGCTGACTGGGGGCTCAGAGCCGTATACCTATTTGGTTTTTCATTTAAAGTTAAATTCACGAGCCAGGTGGAACTTCCATAATATTTTAATAAATATTTTGGAAGTACCCCACCCCAACCTTTGCAGAACGCTACAGTCGCTTGGGTGAGAAAATTAGATATGGAGTACCACAAGGCTCAAGTCTAGGTCCATTACTAATGACCTACCACTTTTACTAAGTAACTCGATATCATCTACAGATCTCTATGCAGATGACACAATATTGTCAGACATCCAGAACACAAAGCGTGAACTCGAAACTTCTTTACAGAATGCATTAAGCAAACTGTAAAACTGGTGCACATGCAATGGCATGGTGGTATATACTGGTAAAACTAAAATATTACTTTACTCAACATGGAACAAAAGGACAAATCTTGATAGCGATGAACTATGTCTGACATGGGAGGATTAAAATTTGCAAATGGTCTGTCACGATAGACTACTTCGTGTTCTGGTGGATAATAGCCTATCATGGACTGATCATATCAAACATATCAGTAAAAAGGTCAATTCAAGTTTATGGCTTCTCAGTAGGATAAGATATTTTCTCCCTGGAAGGCACAGAAAACTATTTTATAGCAGTTACATACAACCCTATTTAGACTACTGTAATACAGTATGGGGTAATTCAAATGATAAAAACATAGCAAAGCTGGAACATCTTCAAAAAAGAGAATTTGGGTTAATATCAAACAAGAAAGAAAGCAAGGAAAATTTAGCTGGTAAGTTAAACATATTACCTATTAAATACCGAATCTGTTTAAGAAAAGCCAAATTAATGTACAGGATATCCAATAATAATGCTCCTGAATATTTACAATCCCTATTCCAGTATAGGCTACCTGGTAATACATCCCACCTACGATCCATGTCTACCAAACAGTATAAAATTTCCAGGACAAAATGAGGATTTTTTTTATAAGGTTTCCAATATTCTGGAACTTTGCTCTGGAATAGTATTCAAGTTGAGATTAGAAATGCCCACTTTATTTTCATCTTCCAAACCCAATATATCCAGTGCCTTCTGTGATGCTGCTAAAATAAATAAATTCCTTTGTATGAGGGCCTGAAGGCAGATTAGTTCTTAGCTAATTGTGCTACCCTCTTTAAATAAAATCATTATTATTATTATTATTATTATTATTATTATTATTATTATTATTATTATTAGGACTTGGTGATGAGCATGAGAATTCAAACGACTACCAAAAGTGACCGTATTGTGTTGATTGTAAGCGATAATATAAACTTATTAATTAAATAAATAATTAATTAATAAATATGAGAACTGATTTTGCAAAGTAATACAGAAGGGACGAATTTTATATCTCGGTTTCTTTGGGGGTTTTCTTTTCTGTTTTGGTAAAGTGAACGTGCAATCTTTGGGGGCATTTTTGTGTGTTGTGGGAAAGAACCTAGATGAATTAGTTATCACGTATTTAATCCCATTTGTTTAATACAAGGAAACTAAAACACGTGTAAAATAAGACAATTACAATTTACAATTGAAACCATGCCACGAGTAACGACATCCATCACTTTACTCATTTACCAGTGCCCTCATCCACTCGACCATGTATGTGCTCATCGCCAAAAAAAAAAATGATGGAACAAGATTTTGTAAAGTATATAGGTACGCAAGAATTCATTCAATAGGAATGTAACACTCAGATTTATACTAATTGTAAAAACATGTTGAAATATTTTAACATAGGAAGAATACCGAATCGCAAATTTCATCCCATTTAGTGGTATTTTATTGTAACAATTATGGAGGCTGCTACTTAAGAACTATTGCTATTGTGGAGATGCCTGTTGAGATAACTTTGTTCAGAGCAGCGCCGGATTAAGCACCGTGAAGGCCCATAGGCAGTCAAACTTTTGGGGCCCCATACCCACGGTCACGGTCTCATGGGGGCCCCTGATGGGGCCCATAAAAGTCGCGGGGCCCATAGGCAGTTGCCTACTCTGCCTAATGGGTAATCCGGGACTGGTTCAGAGAGAGGGCGTTTGTTCGTTTTTGTGTACATATTAATGGCTTTGTGCAATGAATGACAATATAGGGCGTTGTGCAATGAATGATAGCTTAGGTAAAGACTGCTGTACATTATTCAGTTAAATATTCTCTTTTTTGAGCATTGCTCTCCGTAACTTTCTTTTCTTTTTCCGATAAACGCTTATTTACGATGTTGTAATAGCCAGTTAATGTATTATAAAATCCCTATCAGAAGTCAAAGTTCAAAGCATCCATGACTACTCCCCAATGATGGGTTCGAAATCTGAGTGATGTCTGTAATACTTTAACATCTACAAATGACAGTTTTCCGTCCAACACTGATGAATGAATGTTAAAAGATAATCAATTCTTCCCCTTCAAAGGACAACTTCGAATCTCTATCGATCGTAAGAATGGAAAATAAAAACTAGTTTTGCCCCAGAAAATAAAAACTAGTTTTGCCCCTAGTGCACGAGTCCGGAATCTCTACCAGAGCATATATAAATCGGATGATAATGAGTGCTTCAACACTTAATTTCCCATTTTCCTCTCAACGCTACTAAGAAATCCGACAAAAGTAATTTCTGCTGTAATACAACACCAGCCACGAGCAAGCGCTAAATTAAATCTCAGAAACCCTGGACATAGATATATTTATTGAAAAAATTGATTGAAACGTGCGCGTACACCTTGACCTTTATTTTAGACTTTAAATTAACCGTATATACTCGCGTATAGGTATAAATCAACTGCAATTTGCATAGATGCAGATCTGCCTTTTAATTAAATGCAGGCATATTTGTGTAATATGTGACTGCAAATCAGGGTCTATGTTGTTTGCAGATGTACTTGTCTTGTATCCATGTATAGACGTATATAACGGTATACATTAAACGATTTTAGTACAATGGATGTTCCAGTTATGACCTGTTGCCATGGTAACTTGATGAAGGATGGCTCTTTTCATGCGAAACTTGCTAATTTATATTTTAAAGCTTGCACTGGTTAGTGTATTGGATCGATTGTTTAAAATCGCCAGCTACAATAGAATTTGTTTGGGAAATTAAAATATAAACGGACTGGTCAGGAGAAAACATATCTGAATTACCAGCCTGTATGTACTCGAATTACGCTCGAGACGACAACTATAATTATAGATTCACGGTAGTCTTATTAAAATAAATTTTCTGGACGAATTGCCATTTACTGTAGGATATAATTGATTTTTTATTTTAGCACAGACATGAGAAGTAAGTGATAATTTAATCCGATTGTTTTGTTCGTGAGGCAAGTATCGACCATGTTGTTGGGGCCTACAGTTTCACTAGTTTACTAGTACTTCTTGCTACATTTAATTGCAAGGATCTGTTTTAAACCCGACCATATGACGCATTTGAGAAGCTAAGCTACCGATGAAAATAGCATAATTAAGTCAATAGTTTTGATAACGCTGTTATAAAACTTGTTCAGTTCCTTTCATCGTTAATTGAAGGATTTGTTTGCCGCTTTCATATTGGCATTTTTTAAAAAGTAGTATGTGGTGGTGTTGTAAAAACAGAGCAGGTGATGTACAATATGAATAAAGTGCGTACATTTGACCAAAAAAAAAGATATTTCTTGTTTGTATATACTCAAATCTAATGAAGAATACATTTTATATATGTAAATGACTTTACCATCTGTTACATCTCTTTAATTGAGGGCGTGCACATACAGAACTTGCGAAAGGCTTGTAATGTGAAGTCTGCTTTTAAGTTTTGTGGTGTATTGAACATTTGTATGTTTTTCTTTCTTCCATGAAGAAATAACGTACTTATGCCGGATTTATTGCACAAAAAGGAGGAATTCTTTCATAAATTGAAATAAATCTTGGAGCACAATAAAGAGCGAGACATCGGATCCCTCTTCGGATATTTCAATGCTCGTCGTACATCCAATGTCAATGCATTATATATCTTTCCAAACAACAAGGTTGATTTTTTTTAAAACAACAGAAAATCCTAAATAATTGAGGAAATTTCCAATAATATTTTAGACAGTCTTTATGCATTAATCATCTACATAAACTGTCATCTTCATTGTTACTATAATGGCTTTTATGATGATAACGATGATGTTATTTTTCATCATCTTATTATTATCAATAAGATGATGATATGAAGGATGAAAATGAACTGAGCAAAATGACGACGATTGTTGTGTACGTTATTAGAATCGGCAGCAGCAACAAAAAATGGCAGTAGTAGCGGTTTTAAGTGTATTCGTCCTAATGTGGATTATCGCTGACACTAAATGAACATTTAAAATGTAAAAGTACGTGCGACATGGTCAGATATTAAAATGAATACTTTATATAATGAGAAAGACTGAATCTGTCTGTCTGTCTGTTTTATATTACATTGTTCATATAACTGTCTTGAAATCAGGTATTATGTGTTTCGAACACCGATCACAGGGCATAATGTTTCGAAAAAAAGCATTATAAAGCTCTACTACGTGCGTAGTGTGCTTGAATCAGCCTAAGTCGGATTCTGTGGAGCATCTCTGCGCACATTATTCATCCGCGTTGCACGTGTTGATGTACATGTATTATTAAACACGAGCGAGCGAGCGAATCAGCAGTGAGTCGGTCAGTGAGTCAATCGATGAGTCCGGCAATCGGTTGGAGAGTCAGTCATTTAGTGAGTCAGTCGGTTAATGAGTGAATGAGCGAGTCAATCAGTCAGTCAGTTGATGAGCCAGTCAGTCAGTCACCGAGTCAATCGGTCGGTCAATTGGCCAATAAGTTTAGATTCGGATAATTCATTGTCAATTAAGATCATTATAATGCAGTACATAATAGACAATGCTGTCCATCCGACACCATACAATGTCAGACACCATGCAGTGTTGTCAGACACTATGAAATGATGTAAATCAGACACCATGCAGTGATGTCAAATTTTTTAAACAACAGAATGCATTTCAGATCCATAATCATTGATTTCATAGCACCATAAGCAACTCAGATTTAGATGAAGCTCGACTATGTTTTCTATTCGAAACCGAAATCTTTTACTTTTACAATACACCAAACATTTTCTATATGTTCACACTAGCCTGCAAAAGCAAATTTCACGATGGGAGACACATTACATATTAATGTTAACGGAATGTTTATATATATATATATATATATATATATATACAGATACACTCTAACAAAAAAGTATATATTAGTTTAGATTAAATTAATGTTTTACAATTCTTTCTTTGATTCAGACATTCTAACAGAATGTACATTACAGTGTCTTAAAGGTCAAAACTTCATTTTTTTAAATGGTAGTAAAAAGTTCAACATAAACAGACATTACATTCACCTTTCTGAATTCAAAATGGTTACGTTTTCTTTTGAAGCCATACAACGAAGTTATGCTTATATATTGTCATGCTCGTATAATAGTAATAATAATAATAATAATAATAATAATAATAATAATAATAATAATAATAATAATAATAATAATAATGATGATGATGATGATGATGATGATGATGATGATGATGATGATAATAATAATAATAATAATAATAATAATAATAATAATAATAATAATACGAATACTAATACTAATACTACTAATAATAATTTGTAAGTATAACTACTGTGATATAATTTATGAATATTTTCGAAAGAATAATTACAAAACAGTGCAGTCTATTGACTCAATAAATGACATATATGAAGACCATTATCAATCAAGATGCCTAACACTTTATTTGAGTGTACCAAGTCGATGAGATGTCCGAATGAAGACCATTATCAATCAAGATGCCTAACACTTTATTTGAGTGTACCAAGTTGATGAGATGTCCGAATGAAGACCATTATCAATCAAGATGCCTAACACTTTATTTGAGTGTACCAAGTCGATGAGATGTCCGAATGAAGACCATTATCAATCAAGATGCCTAACACTTTATTTGAGTGTACCAAGTCGATGATATGTCCGAATGAAGACCATTATCAATCAAGATGCCTAACACTTTATTTGAGTGTACCAAGTCGATGAGATGTCCGAATGAAGACCATTATCAATCAAGATGCCTAACACTTTATTTGAGTGTACCAAGTCGATGAGATGTTCGAATGAAGACCATTATCAATCAAGATGCCTAACACTTTACTTGAGTGTACCAAGTCATTGTGGTGTCCGAATGAAGGCCGCTATCAATCAAGATGCCCAACACTTTACTTGAGTGTACCAAGTCATTTTGGTGTCCGAATGAAGGCCGCTATCAATCAAGATGCCCAACACTTTACTTGAGTGTACCAAGTCATTGTGGTGTCCGAATGAAGGCCGCTATCAATCAAGATGCCCAACACTTTACTTGAGTGTAACAAGTCATTGTGGTGTCCGAATGAAGGCCGTTATCAATCAAGATGACCAACACTTTACTTGAATGTACCAAGTCATTGTGGTGTCCGAATGAAGGCCGCTATCAATCAAGATGTCCATCACTTGACTTGAGTGTATGTGAGGGTGCAAATTTATGTCGATCTATGAAGAACACATTAGTTTGGGCCAGAGAACAACTAATTAGATTTATGTGGCATGTACTTGTTTCGTCGTTATACTGCAATGATTTATAATGTATGGCATTAGAGGAAGTGATTATTAATTAAGCCTTCGCTTGTTTAACCGTCTCAGACAAGACTAGCAGGAAAGGTCAAGATCGATTTTGTATCTAAACTGTCAGAATTTGATATTCCTCAGAACAGTTGTTGGAAAATCTGGAGTCAGACTGACCGCAATTTTTGGTACCTAGTTATAAAACAGAGGTATACATATTTAATCCTGATTGGTCACGCTAAATAAGAGGCATGTTTTCACACGAAATTGCCGAGTTTTAAATAAGACCCGTCTGAAAATCTAGTCAGTTCACGTTTTTCCTGCAAGAGTGAAATTAACGTACTCCGAGAGTAAATTTGGAAGACATTCTCTCTCGTAAAACATTTGTCCGAGGGACCAGATGTCTGAAAATTTGACATACACAATTTGGTCGACTGAAGCGAGTCAACGCTTGAACGTACAAGGTATTTGCGTCAATGTCATGTAAATTCGTTGATACCAATATAATTGAATTGATTTGCTTATATTTGCATGAATTTATTTGTTTAAAGTGGATGATCAATTTTCTTGATATGAGTATAACTGTGTTGAGGTATCTGAACTGGTACATTATTCTTCGTTATATAAGTTTGATGATTTATTTGAATTTGTCGTTGTTTGTATAGGAATTGTGTATTTAAAATTTCATACATTACTTTAGTTGATGAGTTACGAGGATTTGTATGAATTCACCGATCTTAGATGATTTCACGTATGATAAAGACTTGGGTGCGCAATGATTAAAATTAACGTTGTATGAAGTGAGAGTTCGTGTATGCTAAAGACATAAGTGTGTATAATATGTGTATTGTTAAGCCATGTAATGAATCCATTCGTTCGTTTGTGTAATTGAGACGAGAACGGAACTGCTTTGTCTTGTGTAGTGCAAATGTGAATCACTGTTGAATTAGCCAGTATGAAGTATATTAATCTCATGAAACTAAGTTTGTCTATGGTCTGCCACGTTTGGTTGAAAAATAAGATGGTCAGTGATATATGTTGAATTCCGATAGGACGATATCTGACACAACGAGAGGAAAGTAATGATCTATTCCCAGTAGGGTATCATATAGAAGACTTATTTCTCTTCTCTGCTTATTTTACAAAGGGAATATTTCCACTGAAGTACTTACCTTAGTATCTACCGTAGTATGTACTGGAATACCTACTGCATATCTACTTAAATATAAACGTATCTGCGTACTAACGTATCCACTTACTAACACAAAGTTTGAGGGACGAAAGGAAGCAAGACAAAACAGAGATGGAGAAATAAAGCCAGAAGGACAGAGACGAACAACCGCAGTGAAGTTGGAATGAACCGGAAAGAAACAGGTTATGAAGTTGTACAAGTCAACGACTTCGATTGTTCACTCGTTTCTATGATGAACTAATTATATCATTTAAAACAGATCGTCTCTTTATAGAAATACATTTTTGTTTTTAAAGTCGGTGAATGATGTATTTAGAAAAAGAAGCGTATCTTCGTAATGTAATGTATTCTCACAGTTGTTTATGTAATTTATTAAATTGTTTTATTCTATGTATGGGGCTAGTGTCATTCTGTTCTATATATATATATATATATATATATATATATATATATATATATATATATATATATATATATATATATATATATATATGTATATGTATATATGTATATGCATATGTATATATGTATATATATATGTATATATATATATATATGTATATATATATATTATATATATATATATATATATATATATATATATATATATATATATATATATATATATATATATATATATATATATATATATATATTCAAATTTCTATTTCTTCCACCTGCACGTTCCACGCTTTCTATTAATATTACTCAATCCGGGCAATAAAACTAAGGGTGATCATCCTTTAGTTAACGCGAACCGAATAAAGGGGACACCATGTAAGAAGGTACAACCAGCTATCACCCATATTCATCCACGGTGTACAAAGTCACTGGGATGTCATAATGAAGACCGCTATCAATCAAGATGTCTAAAACGTTATTGGATTGTGCAAAGTCCATGTGTGTCCGAATGAAGTCCGCTTTCAATCGAAATGCCTAAAACTTTATTCGAATTGACAACGTCAATAAGTGTATGTTTAAGTACAGTGATTGTCACCAGTTTCAGATTGGAGCGGATTCTTTTAAAAGTCAATTTTCATTGATGTATATGCATTTTATTTCTTGCACACCACATATTAATATCAGTCCGAAAAAGTATGCTGAGCAACCCTAAAAAGATGAGTACATTAGAGGTCTCCTCATGGCTCTATTATTCCAAATCACCTTCAAACTAGTTGATTAATTATCGCTTGTTGTCAGTTGCTTCGCAACATCTTGTATCCAATGTTCAACGTCCTCTTGAATGGGTTAGATATAAACAGGAAATGATTGGAATGAGAAATAAGACACTTGTTGGATCTGAGCACGTCTTTCAAACACATCACTGGAAATGTTTTTTGTTTCTTCATAAGAAGCTCTAATTCCAATTGATGAGAAAATTCGGTTTCTCAGATCCTTTTCTTCTCCTTGTTTTTTCTGAAAATTATAATACCAATAACTAATGAGGTATTTGAAATAGAAACTAAGGAAAAAGGGCTAAACTACATTTTATGGCAAATATTCCTATACAACAAAAATCAGCGTTGTTTTAAAGTCAAATCTATCATTTAAGATTTTGGAACCACTGAGTTAAATATGGAGGAAAAACTCACCATTACAGGTGAAACAATTCCTTGCTCGCAAATTACGTCACTTCCGATACTCCTAAGATATTGTCTTGCCAATTTAGACCGGTAGCAGCCGAAAGGATATCGGCTTCAGACAAATGTTTTCGAAGGGTGATTTTTATTACTAATAACATCGAGGATACGTACAATTTGTCCGATATTAAATCATTTCCACGAATATTCAAAAGTGACTGTTAAGTTTTTGTATTCCATGAGGGCGGAATAATTACTCTGTATTTCATGTTACATTGTAATCTACAAGTGACTAACATGTTAGCAGAAACAATTTGTATCATGCAAGCACAACACCTTTGCCCAAAATTGCAGTTATTTTTAGACTGGTTTCTATTTTTTACGCCCGTCAAGCTTTCATAGTAGTCTGATTCTTTTAATTATACATTTGTTCCATCTGAATCGAGGAATCCATCTCCTGCCAATATATCTGGGTAAGAAATCACATTACGTCCACTTTTAATGTCAAATATTCTTCTTTGACTTTATTACCGATGTTCATTTATTATCGGCCAAAAATGACAGGATTACAGAATTTTTATACTTTATGCTATCCATCATCGTAAAACAGCTCGTGAGATTTACATAATTACCGCACCGTTTTAATGAAGATGGATGTACGATTTAGTTTCATGCATAGTGAAGTGTGTGTGTGTGTATATATATATATATATATATATATATATATATATATATATATATATATATATATATATATATATATATATACATATATATATATATATATATATATATATATATGTATATATATAGATATATATATATATATATATATAGAGAGAGAGAGAGAGAGAGAGAGAGAGAGAGAGAGAGAGAGAGAGAGAGAGAGACGCTTATTGCAAAACCTGATATTATGTCACTTATTGGATTATAAACATATTGTTTTAAAATCAATACTAAACAACACAAGTATAAAGATAGTGCCAGACAAGCGATGTAACAGTCTAAACGATGGCGTACACATTAGGTCAGAACTTTACAAGAGTTTCTAAAATCACATAAAACGAATGCCAGATATCACCCAATTAGTTATTATGCTGTTACATATTTCATAATTTAGCAAATATGAGATTTTGTATATTTTATCCACATGAACCCATTAGTAAACTGCTCAAAATTTCGGCTGTTGAAGTTATGTCTAAGTTTTGTATTCAAAAATATCAGACTTTATGTTACAAAGAAAACTGTTTAGTACAAAATTTCAATGAAAAGCCTCGGTCTCCAGTGAATTGTGATTTCTAGACCAATATGTCAACCGTTCAGACGTCTCATAGACATGAGTGTGAAACATTTTACTCAAAGCGTTCCAGACAACGGGTTTAGTATTACGCCTTTACGTGCCAATAGCAATGAGTGGTTTTGCCGATTTGGGATAACGCTAGCAATCGTCTGATCCGTACGTCGTCTTGAGGTGTTAGAAACAAGTATCCTTGATGTACGTCTGTTGCAATGACATTGGTAAATTCCTCAATTACAACATATTTATTCAACAATAAAGCCTTGATTATTTTATAACTTAAAAATCTTCATCACTGTGTTTCCTCTGTCTCACTTTTTTAAAATGGGTAAAACGTTTGCTGCTCCATTACATTTTTCTAACTTTTACATTCAGTAGGAACCATGTAACATTTATGGCACAGTAAACCATACGACTTGCATATTATCTACACCTCTCATTTATTTCTCTCAGTGGACGTCCAATTAATAAATTCCATTCATACTATCCCAGAAATGTGTCTCTGCAATGCAATATACCCCCCCCCTTTCCGTTTCCTTTGCGCTAAATAATCGTTCGAATGCTGATGTGCCGTTAAACACCCATATCTCTCTCTCTCTCTCTCTCTCTCTCTCTCTCTCTCTCTCTCTCTCTCTCTCTCTCTCTCACACACACACACACACACACACACATCGTCTAGAAGTCACAGACATTGTTTAACAGCATTATGGGTGAGAAACCCAACTTTTTATAACTTTGTTACATGATCTACAAAGAAATGTATTTAAAGTTAGCTCCATTTGTACTTGGACTATGATATGAAATTAGGCGACTCTTGGATTAGCGATTAGCAACAGTTGCTATCGTCATCTAACATGAAAGATTTGCGTAAGCTATTGAACTATTTAGACACACACATGTATATATATATATATATATCATCGTGCCTGTAAATTACATGACACTATGTAAATCACATGATGCTCACACCTTCGTCAGTAATAGAATCGTCTGGCGGTACGCACGTGTTGGCACGTGTTAAGAGTTTCAGTTACCTTGAGCGATACGTTTAATTGCCCGTCAAGATATAATCTTATACAACCTGATATACCGCTAACACCAATATACCGCTAACACCAATCAATCAATCAACAGTATACGTGTTGCCAAGATCAAGATTCAACTGAAAATGAGTTAATCTAACGAAAATCTGCAACCTGTTTCTTGGTTTCTCTACAATTAGAAACTGAAAAATGTGAGCACATTTCCAATAGCTTTTTATATTGAAAAAAAAAACAACAACAGAGAACAAAACCAAAAGAGCCCTCCAAAACAACAAAAAAAAAACAAAAAAAAAAACAAAAAAAAAAAAAAAACAAAGAACAAAAACAATACCAGCCCCTCCCAATCGAAACCCACTAATACATTTTGACGAATCAGAGAAATTAAAAAATATGAGTTTCTCAATCGATACATGATAATACCATATTTAATTTCATTCTTTCAACAACAAAAAAATGAACAAATGATTCTAATGATTCACAAGATAACAGA